>JAHREE010000265.1:3562633-3705717 GCA_033628505.1 Tringa tobata | reverse complement strand
AATCACCCTTTCAATGCAATGAACTTTCAGTAATTTCATTGAGTTTTCCACACAACAGTAATAAAAGATTCAACATTTATGCAGCTGACAAGATGAATGTAAAACTTAAAGTGAGCATTTAATTAAAAAAAAAAGCAATGGGTATTTTTCTCTGCTCCAATATGCATACACATAACAGAATTTCCTCCCTTTCCTAATATGATTTGAAATATATTGCAGATTCACTTTGAAATATTTATCTTTTGTCCTTTAATGCCTTTTGCACTGTGTCATGGTGCAGAAATATTACATAGTAAGCTGCAACAAACTCCTTTGCGTAACTGGCTTTCAACCTCATGAAATATTTTTTGCACTGCCTCAGGCATTTCTTTTTCAAATTGATCAATGTATAGGTTAGTTCCTTGATCCTGCAATGAGCATAGAGTGTTCATTCAGAGGGGAAAAATATGAGGTACTACAACAGCTTGGTAAACAGATATAAAAATACAGCTTCAGGTAAGATTTTAGACAGCAACACCAATAATAATCCTCTAAAAGGAAGCAAAACAAGGTTTAAAGATACTGTGAATATAGGTTTTAGAACAAAGAAAATACACACAAAAAAAGGATTGAAACCTTACGAATGCAGCAAGGTAGGAACCCCCTGAGGTCACACATTATAACACAGCCATGGGAACTGTCTGTATCGCAGGAGGAAATAAGAGTGAACAGCGATGACAGCTATGAATCTGTAATGCATTTAGCTGCCAGCATAATGCAGGCACATGAAGTGAACGTATTTTTAATCAATAGTTTGGAGATCTTAGAAATAGCCATCCGGTCCAAGGTGAGTGAAAGGGAAACATTAACAAGGCTCTCAAAATTAGCACAAGGCATGTTACTCAGTTAAGATTCTAAAATTCACAGTTTCTGAAACACTGGTTCTCTTTATTCCCCCCTGACCCCGAGACTTTTTCCCTTCTTCCAATAACTTATGGATGAAATCTTGATAGCTCATACATTGCATTGGGCAAATTTCTATTGATTAGAACTGTAGAGTGTACGCATTTATTCCACTTTTTACACACATATGGTAGGGACCTCTTATATCCCTAGCTAGTGCCTGGGTTCTGCAACTCAAAATATCTTTAGGTTTTTGTTCTGAAAGTCAGCAAATGTGGTAGTGTGTCTTACAGCATGGCATAATACTAAAACCATCAAGACCGCAGTCCTGAATTCTCTTAACAGAAGATTGCTGGTGGATTATCTCTCAGCTCTGTCTTGTAAAGTGAAGAAAGTAGAGTACTTTATCAAATCCACAGTTATGCATTCATTCTCTTCTCTTGCTCTTTCAAAGCTTGTTTTGTACCTATCCTTCATTTAGATTTCCCTGTAAACATATGGCTTCTATAAATCCCAGAAATCTGAGATGGCACAAGATCTTCCTTTGCCTAAATAAATCAGTAAGGGGCAAGGGGGGATGGACCTAAATACCCCACACCCAAAAGATTCTCCAAAAGACAAATAGATAAACCAAAATTTTGAGGCAATAACATGTGTTATTATTTTCATAATTTTGTTATTGGTAGAGAGAAGTTACAAAAGAAAAACACAATTACCTCAGGAGAGAGGAAAAAAAATCCAACATCTTCCCACAGTCGTTTAAAATCTGTACCAATCTGTTCTCTTAGAAATCTTTCAGGTCAGAGGGAACCTTAGTATGGGACCTAAGTCCAACATCCTCCTTGAAACAGGATAAGCATTGAATTCTGACAAGGTTGCTTAGGTCAGTCTGCAGCTGAGTCGGAAAAATTCCCAAGACAGTCATAGCACAACCTCTCTGGACAATGTGTTCCCACCTCCCTCAACCTCCAACCTTCCCAATATTCACAGTTTGGCAAATCTAACAGACAACAGCCTTGCAATGACATTTGCCAGTTCTCTCAGCACACTCAGACACATCCCATTTGTTTCTATAGACACATATGGGTTAAGAATTCTCAAAAAAATCCCTGTTGAGTTCCTCAAATACACCTTTTTATTTAGCTGGGAAAAGTAGTTCTGGGTGATAAAGTGACCTTGTAAAGCAAAGAATCTGAATAAAAATTCATCTTCTCTAACTAAAATATAAAAATTCTATTGGGCAGAGGGAGACAACATTATATCCTCTTTGTTGCTAATATTAAAGGAAACAAGATAGTATCTGATCAACAAGTTGCCAAAACAAAGGAGATAAGCTATTTCAGCAAGGCAGAAATTTATGTGTCATATCTGTAATTTCAAGACTAAATACAGTAAGCATTTGTTAAAAATGCTTTACAAAGTGTCGATTTTTATGACCAAGTTTGTTCACAATAAATCCAGTTACTCGGAGATAGTGCTTAAAGGAAACATCTATTATAAGCGCAGCTGAAACAACAGTACAGAAAGGACACCTCTAAGGATTGTTCTAAGTTCAGTTTAAAATAAAATGTGAAATAACAGAGAATAGACACTGAGAAGCACTGATGATGATGCTCAACATAATAAGGTACGGTGAGAGCATGTCAACTATCTAATTGCAGTCAAGTGCAACTATCAAATGACAGTCAAGTGACTTCAGTACCACTCTTCAAACGTTATCAGTCTAATAAAGCTGGATCTATTCTCAGCCTTCCAAGAGTGTTTAAAATATCCCATATATTCTGACATTCCTTTTGTGCAGCAGGATCTTGTATTTTGTCTACCTGAAGAAAAAAAACAGTATCCGTATCCACTTACTTGGATACATTCATTTCAGAGTGGCCACGAAAAGTTCAGTTTCTCAGTTTTACCAAAAAAAAAAAAAAGACAGGATTAAAGAGAGAAAGTTCAGGTTTTATGGCTCTGATTTAAGTATTACAAAATGCTCTTATCTATGTAAAAAATAAAAAATTGTAGAAATTCTGTAAGCGACCTTATTATTCTTTCTGTCTTGTCTCCTCACAGGCTGTCTTGTTATTCTAACCTCTCCAAGACACACCAAGTTACTACAAAATGAAAGCTTTCACAAAAGCCATGCTAAAGGTACAGCTGAGACCAGATTTGGGTATGGTGAAGTACAAAAAACTTCATCAGAATGCATCATAGTTTAGGTTGAATCACTTGACTTTTCATATATAAGATCACCCAGAAAGGAAACTTGTGTAAATGGTGTAAGCAGTAGGAGATGTAATGCATAGGCCTATATTTTAATGACAAGGTATCCTTCATCCACTCCTAGAAAAAGGTTTCAGCTCAGGAAGAAACCAAGACAGAGGTTACCGATCTTAGATTACAGTCTAAGGTGCCTCCATGTGTCAAATCTTTACGGCATGTAGTTTTACTAGCAATCAACTATGTCAGTATTCTTATGTAATTCTGACAGTTTGCAAGTTGGCTCTCCTTGTGGCATTTGTAGACTATTTTGTTTTGCCAATTTACAAATCATTAAATTTATTATCTATTTTAGGACTGAAAATTGCATCCACATATTACCCCTACCAATTTACTTTTCTAAAGGTAGTGTGAAGCAGATGTCAAACAGCAAGAGATCCTGACTGAATCCCTACAGCAGCAAACACTTTGTATAAACTGCAATACAAAAAGAAGTCACCCAGAACCACAAGTTGCTATTTGTCTTACAGCTATAACTTAAAATAGTGCCTTTAAATGACAGCTGACACACAAGCAAGAGACCTGAAGTTTTAAGCAAACAAACCATCCCACAAAGAAACAAAATCCCAAAACATAAACACTGGAAGTGATGGTATCAACAGTATTATTGAGGCCCGACAGACTAAAGATGTATGGCAGATCTATGAGCAAGACTGAAAAGAACCATTAAAACCTTACCAAACAAGATGCCCCAGTGAGGTAATATGTATGCAGATATATGTTAGAAAATACTATTTCATAGTGAATCTGTTTGCTTATATTTGACTTGTTCTCTTAATTCCTTCCGTGGAAAAAAAAAACATAAAAAAAAAAGATGAAAATACCATACAGGCCAAATTCTGGATTTTATTTTTCATCTTGTAACTGCATCTAAGAGCTGTAATTGACAGGAGACCCACAGTATCAAATGCTGTGAAAGCCTGAAGTAAGATACAGCCCCTTTATGAGTTCGCTTAATAGTCCAAATGGAAAAAACAGACAGAAGAAGAAAAAAACCAAAAACATAAGCTAAAGGACTAGAGAGGTCACCAATTGTCATGTTAGTGCTACAGTTTACTACTCACTTATTATGCTGATGTGCTTAATTTTTTCAATGGCGCTTCGATAAGAGGACAGTGAAATGGAAAGAAAACAGAAGACATTCATTTGAAAGGAAGGCAAACAAAGAAGGACAAAAAGGCTTGACCATGAATCTGCTAAACAGCCAATTTTATCTTTTCAAAGTATTCTAAAATGATTGCACAGCTTGCAGAAGTTCCAAAGGCAAGACTCAGTCTGAAAACTCTCATCCCATCTCTGACCACAATATTAAGTTTGCCTACACAAACAGGGTCAGGTTGCAGAGTCAGTGAGGCACTACAGTGGCTGGTCAGGGACATTTGTGTAAAAGAAAAAAGGACTGTGCTAATAAGTAAAAGACTGAGGGCTATGAAAGCAATAGCTGCCACCTTTTTGGCTCTGAAACACTTTCTCTTTTGGTACCCAAAAATAACATTTAAGGCAATTAGCTTTTTATTTCTTTTAAGGACTATTCACCACTTTTCCCCCCTCTCATTTCTTCCCTTTCAACACAGCCATCATGACAGCATCCTCAGGAGACTTTCAGTGGGAAAGGCCAAGCAGTTACACATGAAAGGGAAGGGTTCTTGGTGTCCTACAGCAAGACAGAATGGTAAGCAAGCAAAACAGTACTCAAGTGTTGAAGCTAAAGCAAATAAATTCCTGCTGTTTACCACATTCACTTAGATGCATGTTATCTCATCTTTAGAGTAATTTTGATTTTTTCAGGAAATTCCTAGAGCCTGACCTACAAAACATGGTATGGGAAAAATAAAGCTGCATAGGACCTTTAAGAAACCAAATGTTGGTAAGTGATGTAAAGAATGAATCTCTAGATAACAACAACTACAGTAAAACTATAATAAAACAACTCAGAATGCAAGAACTATTACAGATGGCATGAAGACAATTTTGACATGTAATCCAACCTAGCATAAAAGTAAATGAGATCTGTGGGACTTTGAAATTACAGTTCCATATGGTTGCTGTTACACTGAACCACCAGAGATTATGACCAAGTTTGTCAAGCTACTTAAAATAAAAATTTATTTTCTAAACAAGCAGGTTATAATAATTCTTCAGAAAGGTGAAGAGCTCAGCAAAGTTGAAATTGAATTAGTTCAACATTTGTTGTGCTACAAAGAATACATCATTGACATTTGTATAAATCAGTGTCATCAAAAGGTTATGTAGAGACTGATAAAAATATCAGAATAATATAAAACGGGTGTTGTGCATCAACATTATATAAATAGACTCAAAGGAGCAAAAGATGCTAAAATTAGCATGCTAAGACATTCATGTGTTGTGTATACTGACAAACTGTGGTCACCTGTTTTATAATAAAGCATTCTATATTTAAACATATAGATTATTTTTCCACAATAGGGATTACTATCAGGATCTATTTGGTAACAAAAAGCATTTAACATTACATTTTCTTGATTGTAAATAGGCCTTAAAATAGCAATAACCACAAAAGAGGAAATGATTTCACAATGTTTCCTTTGCCCTTTCCTTATGGGACACAAGAAGAATCCCAAGCAGATACTTCTGACAGCACTGACAGTAGAAAAGATTGCAGGCAGCTTCTTTTCTCTAGAGACTTAAGTAGACGACAGGGCTATAAAGTCTGTTGTGAGAACAGCAGATGGAAAACTGCTATATTTTTTAAAGATCATTCTAGAGTTATGTGCTAAATGGAAGCAGCAGGTCACCAACAAGATGTGCAAACAAAACCCAGCCAGGTGATTCAGTCTGACCTAGAAAGTGAAAATCACAGTGAATGTGTCACATCTGAGTGCCATGTGCTAAATCAGCAATAGGATTTCCTACTTCCTATCCCTCCTTTCTTTTCTCCTCTCCATAGTATTTGTATTCATTCTAACTGAATAGTGTAGAAGTGGGATGTAAAAAAGAATCAAGACTATGTAGTTTTAAGGTCTCATATTTACAGGAAGTATTTTTTTAGAACTACCATATTGATGACAAAGAAATACATGCTTATGTTTACAAACTTTAACCAGTATCTTCTACCCACTTCAAAGTATTCATGATCTAGTCCTGTTACTTTTGAATGTATTTACAACTTGCTTTACATTCTAGCTATTCTATCTAAATAAACACATATTTTCACTAGAAAATCTTATTTATTTGATCTCTTTCTTGGCCACCTCTAGCAATTTAGCAATGGTAGCTTTTCTTTTTCTGCTTTGTAAAATTTTCTCTTTTACTAGATTTAAAGCATATTAAAAAAGCTTTCTGTACCCAGTCTCACCCAAGCGTTTTAAAAGGCAGGCACACAAACTCTATAAAGAAGGCGCCAGAACTTAACCGTCTTGATTTCCAGTGTTGCAAAACAAAATTGGCATTACATATCCCATTTTCTCTGCACAGCTTTGTTGTCATTTTGCTTTTTTAACTGCAAGCTAACGTAACAGGAATGGCATGATGTGGTCTAAAATATAGAGTAGCTATGAAGTGCCATCCTGATAACTTACGATAGCATTTTCAGACATTGTAATTTGGGTCTATTTATACAAAGAGTAACTCATCTGTCTCAAGCCAACAGTTGGAAAAATACATGAAAGATATGAGCAAGAAATTGTGGAATCCAACTCTCCAGTGCTGAGGAAACAGTCCTCAAGACTAGACAACCAGAATATGAATTCACAACAGTCATAATTATTATTTTTTTTATTATTAATTTTCTTAAACAAGAAAAAGTAACTCAAATCACTCACCACTGGCTATATCCCCAGACAGTCATCATATTTCACACCTCTGTTTCCTTTCACCAGAGAGAGCTGATCTGCAGCTCTGAGACCATCTGTACAGCTAAAGCGAGGTTTTAAGATGCTTTCAGCCTTCATATATAGTATAAGATGAAAATATTCCCATTACACTATTTAAGTACTTCATTTGGCTAGCCTATCTCTCTAGACTCCTGCAGTATTCATGGAAACAGAGAATCATCTAGAGAGCAAGCCTGAATCATGTTCTTAATCACCATCCAGATCCTTTTGTCTTCTACACTGGCTATAAAGCAAGTCTATGAAAACTGCTCGGCTAACTTAAAAGCAAACAGCTAGATGGTGGAAATACTTTCCAAAATGTTCACCCAAGATTTCCTACATAAAGAGCAACCACCTCAAGCGCTAGTATTTGAATATAGACAGAGAAAGATGGTGCATGAAGTATGCTCAGATGCCATGCAAAACACAGCAGGAATACTGAAGAACAAAAGAACTTCCAAGATATACGTGTATGATGATACATTTGCTTTAGTATTAGAAATCTAGACACATCCTAAACACCTTGTATTTGATGTCCTGATAAACTGGAAAGCACACAGAAATTAAAAGCAGCATAACACTACAAAAACTAAGTAATTCCTTATTATTTACTTGTAGCTACAGAAAATGCAACTGCAGTTGTACTAACTGAAAGAATATAATTTCTGCTGTTATAATTAATTAATCTACCAAAAATCAGTAGATCCATTCCTGATTCCATGGTCTTTCTTAAATGCTCCTCCAGCATGAAAAGATCACACTGCCTTTATTTGACCTCAAAAAAAAAACCAAAACACAAAACCAAAACCATAAAGTCAAGTCTCGCTAACACAGTGCTATATTGCTAGGAAACCTTTTGTCATCTATGAGAAGAAGAGCGGGGAAAACCATGTGACAAAATTCAAGTAGCCAGAACATACTCTTCTGTGATTACTCAGAGCAGCAAACCACAAAATTAATTGCTTGAATAAATAATTCAGAAGTTCCTGATAGTAAACATAATTCACTACAACATACAATTATAAACGTAAGTTTTAAGCTATAATTTAAATTCTCATCTACAACTTCTAATCCCACAGGGCAAGAATGGAGGTAGTAGAGTAGTGATTGGTTCATTTAGTTTTCCTGTAAGATGTTCTTTACGTTCAAAAAATCTTGCTGCAGGGCAAGGAACCAGACATGGGATGACTACCAATTGCCAATGTGACAGAGCAAATACATACCAAATTACAAAGATCATTATGTGCTGGATGCTGATTACTAGCCTGCCGAGCCTGATGTCACTTATCTGTTGCATTATGAATAGTACTCTGATCAGGAAAAGAGTTGGCAATTTGTTGAATTACTTTTTATTGAGAAACTGTCGAGACTGTTATTTTAAACTATAAATTCTGATTGCTTCTCAACTATTATTTCCATTCCCATCTCAAGAACAGTGACTAACACTCAAGGGTCATAAAATGCAATAAGCAAGAGTCAGGTTTTGGTTTTTTTTTTTTACATTATGTTTTAAAAGACAAACCCTGGATGCCACAGATGCCTTGATGTCTAGTCTTAGAGCTTTTTTTTCCTTTTTTTTTATTAAAAAAATCAAATCTTCAATAATGTTTCAGACTGGGTAATATCTCCTCTGTTCCTCTCCAGGCTCCTTGTCACATAGGTGCCAGACTATTTTCTTTGGTACACACTCAATTTTGAATGCTTAACTTGAGAGGCTTCAGCCACCCTGCCTCCTCTGTTACATCCTCAGAGGAGGATGGTGGGGATAGGGGTGGGTGGGATGTAGGGGGTGAAAATCACAGAGAAAAGGTGTATAGGAAATACTAGGATGACAGTTCCAATTCTTTCTCACTAGTTCTTTAGTGCCATGCTAAGTACCATTCCTGAACAGACCAACACTTAAAGCACAATACAAGGAGTTGCCTTGAGACAGGCTCTAGACTGCCTGTTGAAATATTACATGAAGTTGCTCTTGCAATTGGATACAAGCATATCCTTAATATCTCATCCACGACAAAACAGTAAGAGAGAAACAGGTACTAACACGGGAATATCTAAAAAAAAGGAAACGACAAACCAGCTTATCAGCAAGAAATATCCAGCCCACACTTAACTAGTTTCTTTGAAATCTCTAATTCTGTGATGGAATTTGGAAAAATACAGTCCATTTCTTCTCATACCACAAAGAGGAACTTAAAAGGAAAGATTATATCAATCACTCCAATTAATAGCTGAATGAGTTCTGACGTTCATTATGCCTTTATAGACAGTTTGTCAAGAATACCATGTAAAGATATTGTTTGTTTCCTGTATTTATATGGAATCTTAACTGCTAGTTCGCTATTTAAAGAAGAGTTCTAGTGTAGTTAAATTCCCTGATACAAGTCACTTAGAAATATACTGATAGCAAGCACCTATTCTATCAAATAAATGAATCTGCCTTTCATTGATTCCTTCCATATCTCCTTTATACCATCATGCAGGTCACAATGATCATACAGACAATGACAGAATGCTGAAGCATCAGACAGCAATAATAGTAGAAAAGACAAATTAGTTACTTTGCCTAAAAGGAAGTAATCAATTTTGAAGCTCATTCAAATTTGTCTTTATAAATTTATAGTGAATGCATTTTATTTTATATAAGGCTTTCAAAAATTACCTAATGTGGAGGGAGCATATTACTCTTCAGTGAGATAAGTGTTAAATGATAAACTGCTCCAGTACTGACACAATACATAAACATGCAGTATCCATCAATCCATAAATCTCAGAAGAGGTAATATAAAAGCTGTGAATAAGAGCTTCAGGAATAGTCCTTTTACTTCTCCAACGATTAATATTGTGCTATATTACATGAACATAAACATGTCTGTCTCTGCAGATACACAACGCAATGCAGATTGTAATTCTACTTGTAGCATACCGAGTGATAAATTTTCACTGAAATAACAGGAACACTTACATGAAAGACTCACATGAATGTTAGCAAGGGTCATTTTTCTATAACTCTGATCAAATGGATCTTTGGGAGGGGATGACCAAAGTAGATGCGACTAACAATATCAAGATTCTTTACCTTCTCTTGAGCTACTAAATCAATTAATTATTATCAATAGTTCATAATTAATATGAACATTCAGTTATGGAATACTGTTATCAATTTATCAGCCACAGAAAGAAAAATCTTTAACTTCTACTGAAAATTCTAGGTGGGTATTAGCTCTAGTTACACTCAAACCAATAACTAATCTTCCAGGGTTAGGGAAGGTTTCCCCATCCCCTCTATTTGGCATCTGTGAGACTGCATCTGCAGTACTAGGTCCAGTCTGAGGCTCTGCATTACAAGACATACTGAAGTGAGTTCAGTCAAGGGCCATCATGATGGTCAGGGAGGCAAATACCTGCAGTGGGATGCAAAGAAGAGAGAAATGAACTCTCCTTAGAGATGTACAACAAACAGTAGGACAAGAGGTGCAAAGCAATAGACAAAAGTTAGAACAGTGGAAATTCCTTTTTCTTTGTTTTTTTTTTTTTATTTTTAATAAGAGTGGTCAAATACTGGAACGCTTGCACAGAGAGGTTGTGGAATCTCCATTTTTGAAGGCGTTCAAAACTGAGCTGAACAATTTTCCTGAGGAACTTGATCTGAAGAGATCTGCTTTGAGCAAGGAGTCAGAACAGATGGGGAACTCTGGAGGTCCCTTCTAACTTAAAATATTCTACAAATCTAAACTTCTGTACAAATATTCTTATCTTTTAATGGTTTCTACACACATTGGAATTCTTCACAGCATCCCAGCCCACAACTATCACTTCTGGCAGCTTTAAGTACCTTGTGGTTTCAGACTAAGTTTTATCCACTTGTGAGGGAGAGCAACCAATTGGAACCCAGGCATTAAGCTCTCCCAAGGACTCCCAGGTCTCTAACTTCAAACCAGTGTAATTCCCAAATGAAACCCAGACTCTACAGACTTAAATGAATCCTACACCCTATAAAATGAAATTTCATTTCTAAATGAGAAACAGAGTAACAACTCTGTTACCACACCTCTCCATAGCCTCCTAAATGACTTGGTTTTCTTCTCCAGTTTCAAAGCCTACCAAAATTAGCATGAAATGACAGAAGTCCAGTAATCCTCTGCATAAGGAAGACACCGAGCCTGAACCTAAGGTATGACCTGATGTGAGCTATGAATATATAAACCACAATGAAGGAATTTTATAGTAACAAAGAGAGTGTGAATATAGCAGAAAGTAAGGGATTGTTGCCAGAGAAACAGAGATAAGCAAGGATGTTGTTGCTATAGCAACTAGGTGACATCAGAGTTTTCCTATTCAGTGCACCGGGTGATAATGAAGTGGCAAAACAGCAGCTTTTCTATCTGCCTGCTCCCTGGAGGTGGGCAGAACCTCAAGTCTGATTGTTTCACACTTAAGACATGTTTAATTAGGAGGTTTACAGGTTTCTTGACATCACTGTGTTAGATCCTCTAATGTCTAGTTCTTGCGTGGGAGTCCAAGAAGAGGCACGGTTCACTTCAAAACAAAAGAACAGCCCTTCCTCTGTCCCTCGGGAGCAAAGCATTCTAAAAGAGAATGAGGAGAGTCAAGGAAAAGATGGAAATACGGTCCATCGCACAGCACTGTGCCTCTCAGGCATCATCAGGCCACAGCTGATCAGCCAGCTGCACAATGAAATTTAGTACAGGATAAAATAAATCAGGTTATAACTCTTGCCAAATTAATGCTTATTTTTAAGTTTCTACATTTTTGACAAAAAATGCTGTCTCCCTGGACCACCTTGCAACAGTATAGAAGGCTTTGAAGACAGTTAAATTTTTCTTTTTTAACCTTGAAAAAGATCTGTTTGATGAATGAGATATCCTTTGTACTGTAGTGGAGTAAATAGAAAAGAATGAGTGATAATATAAATAGAGGAGGAACAAGAAAAACCCTCACTAAAACCTTTTGATAAAATGTATAGAAAAAAACAACTCATATTTGCATTTCAAATAGTAAACGCATCCCCAACTAGGGGCTTATATTAGTTTTGTCTGTATCAAGGACTGAAGAAGTCATGGTTTCATAGCTGTTGCAAAGAAATCCCCAATCGACATTTGCTCTACAAGAGAGACTACAGAATCTTCAATAAAGGCCCAAACCTTCAATCCCATCTAAACCTGGGATATCACTCCTATTTATTAAGTACACAACAAGCAGCAAGGTCTGGATTTAACACGCTGAAAAACTGAGAGCTTTTTCAAATGAAATGTTTAATTGAGCAAGTACAACTATCTGCTGTGACTATTCTGCAGTACCAGTCTACCTGAGCTAGTTTTAAACTGGGTTGCTTATACACCTGTAGCAAATTACCTACAGGATCTGGCAACTCAGCGCAAGCTGCAAAATCTACCAAGAAGCTGAATAAATACTCAAATAGCTCTCAGTGAGTTTCTGGCTGCAACACTTACAGTGAGACGGACAGAAGGACAGACAGGTAAGACATCCACTCCCATAAGCTAGCTAGCCTGGGCAGAGCTACGTTATATTGTGGTCACAGCAATGTCATTGATATATCATAGGTATAGAGGTAAGAAAGAGTCCAGACATGAAAAATTTGTATTTTGACAGGATGAACAAAAGAGAAAGTCTCATACTAGTGAAGCAAAGTCCTTGGTAAAGAGAGGAACAAGATAAAGCTTTCCTAATGCTGATGTTACTCCCTATTATTTAGATTGTGATAATACCTGGCACTCTCTAAACTTCTGAAATTTTTAATATATTTGATTTATATGAAGTTGTATAAATGCAACTTAATTTGCATAACTTTTTGGTGTTTGCAACTGCCAAGAGGGGAGAAGGAATGATATAGAAAGAAAAGTATTTGACAAGTTTTGACTTCTGATATTTGATCTCACATTTCTGCCTGGTAAGGAAGTAATTATCTGCAGCCAGAATTGAATTTCATTCTCTGTCCAAAGGTGAAAGTCCTGGTGGATGTGACATGAATATCTAATGAGAAGTCCATCCGTTAAAATATTGCCTTGCGGCAGAAATACTATCTTGGGGCAAGACCCTCCTTAGATCTGACTACCCTGTGACAAGAGTATTTTGCCATTTCAAGTGTGTGATAAAGGCAGAATTATTATCTCACGTATAAAACCACAAACAAGGACAAAAGGGCTTTGCAATATAAAAAGTCAAAAATATCACAACAAGGCAGTTTCAGTTCAGACACACTCATCCCAAATTCACTCTCCTCAACATGCCTGGGTATTTAAGAATAGAAAATAAGAAGTGGCCTTTAAGGAACAAGAAAAGAAGGAGTAGTACCCCTATTTGTGCAGTTTTAGTATTTCAAGTATAAGTTGGGAAGACAAAGAAATAGCTTAGCAGAGAAAAATAGTATTCAACACTAGGATTGGGCATAAACCAATTATAATTGCAAATTGTTTATCAAGTCCTCATCTGTAAGCATCAACAAATCATGGTGTGCTAATATAGAGAGATAAATATAGCCACAGTAGATGTATTGAGATACATTTTTTGAGCTGCATCTTAGTATTTAAGTTCTGGTAAGGATGGTTCTGGATTGATCTATACTGCAGTTTCTAAGGGCAAGAACAAGGAGACAGATCTTCAACGTTCCACGTCTGTCTTCTTAGGATACTGAAAACACTTAATCATGTCACGGGTATTTAGCAAGAATTTAAAGTAAGATTATTTTTTTTTTCCTTTTTAAGTGTTCTTTGCTGGTACCATGGAGTCATTTCACTGCCAAAGAGCTATGTCCTGCCAGCATACACTAGCAAGGAACAATGCAATCGCTGAAGTTTAAAGGCCATGCTAAATTATTAGCCCTTACAATAATGAATTCTGTAATGTGTGGCCTTCCAGGCAGTAGTAATTTCAGACAAAAAAACCCTTAAAAAACAAGCCATATAAATCAATATTGCAAAGCTTAATTAGGTTAACTTTTAGGAAAATCAAATTAGCCTTTTTAATGCCATTTAATAAGGGGAAACTTTTTCTGGTATATCCGAGAAGTGCCCTGAATAGAAGCTTGAATGTACAAAAGGGCTGGGTTCAAATTCTCTAGATCACTGAAGTACTTTCAAGCAAGAATATCAGAAATGCAACTGTCTCTCATATAGCAGTCCTTCCTCACACTTTACCTTGTTTGTAAATTAACACATACACACTTTCTTTGCACTAAACACAATTAAACTGCAAAATTTTTTGTCTTGGGAAATGAGATAAAGACTTGGATACAATAGCCAATACAATTTCCAAGACAGTGGAAATCTTGCAATTGTCACCACCTTTATACAAAACAGCCCAATTAGTAACATAAAGTCACTGATTTCAGTATCTAAAAGATATACAGTATACACAACTACATCCCTGGGTAACTATGCTGAAGATGATTTTTATGTAATCCCTCATGCATTTTAGATCAAGTAATTTACTAGCTTGTGAAAAGATGACAATGAGTAGGGGGGAAGGTTTTTTCTCAGGACTGAGCAGCAGAGGAGAAAGGGTACAATTAGAGGAAGATTACATAAACGTAACTCATCTAGAGCAGCATTTCTTCTAGAGATGTTTTCACACAGTTCTGAATATCTGGAATTACACAATTTGCTCTGCAGAGTAGATATTACTATCAAAAACCATAGTGGAATTTACTATCTATTCTAAACACCCAGGAAATCATGTGGAGTCTTTCAGTTATACCAAGAGGCTTTCGTTCAGGGCCCTGTAGAGTTTCTTTATTTTGTGAAACAGGTGACACATTGAGCAATTTAAAAAGATGAAGCCTGGCATTCCCCACCTGCAAACCATCTGTATCTAATTATCACAACACTAATTAGAATCATTACCAAGAGAGACTGAAGCAACAAAACCTGACTTTTACAGTACACTTTGGTCTTTTGCAAGTGGAAAGACAGGCAAGTTATAATTACAATACAGTTTAAATTAATTAAACCTAACATCTGACATCAGCTGCATAAGTGATATTTGTCTTGTGCCATGGCGTCTTGAATTTTTTTATCGAAATAATACACTATTCAGGCCATCTGAAAACAAAGTTTCAAAAAACAAGTATTCAGTGAATGATATCATAATTTCTGGTAGTAATATGCAACAAAATAAAACGCTCATTTTTAACAGGAAAAAGAAATATCTTTGAAAGTTGGTAAATGAGATATTTCATGCACGACAAGATTCATTCTGTACACATTAAAACATTGCCCTTTTTGACTAATGAGAGGTAGTACAATCAAAAAAGCAGTTTCATTTACGAAGTAGAGGTATAGCATTTCTTTTGCAATTCCTTAAAATATTTCAGGTAAATACAAACACATTCAAATACAACCTACAAAGAAACATAAATACTTTGTCAATAGACTCACACAGAAAAGCTCAACAACATTCGGGGATACTTAAACATGTTTCTTTCTGCACAGGTATGAAAAAGTACTCCACTGGTTGTCTCTGAAAAATCATTATATAGTATTTCTGTTGCACTCAAGACACACATATATTGCAATATTTCTTTTCTAATAAAAGGAAATCTCGTCTTCTGATAAGAAGCTCATTTCATTTTTATTAGCTTCTCTAGAAGTAGCAAGTACTTAGGAGTTAATCTGTATTCACATTTTTCTAATAAGGTGGTCTAGTACTTCTAGGAGTAAAAAAGTTGACCCATCTGGAACGAATCAAGATAATTCTAATAATCTGATTCATGCCAGTTTATACAAAGATGTTGCTTGAAAGTCAAAAAAGTACATAATATTTTGTATTTTCCTTACATCAGAACTAAACTGCACTTTCTAAAAGAGGTGAAAGAAAATAAAATGCAGAAAGGAAATACTCAGTAAGCGATACACATATTTAAAACTACCCTATACTCACCTTTCACTTCCATCATAAGGAATCAGACTAGAACAGTCTGCACAGTTTTGGAAAATGTTTTACCAAGAAAATGCACTATACACAATCCAGAAAAAGGCATAGATTTGTGAAAAAATATATACAAGTTGAATTAGCTAGAGGTCAGACATAAATAATGTTTTAAGGTGTATAAAAATGAGAATATTCAAATTGTGACTTCTGAACTAATTTCTCTTGTTCTCAGAGGACCATTATCAGTATGACAACAGATGAATCACAGGAAAAGAATTTGGTAGAGTTTGCTGCAATGGGATAAAAAAATCAGCCTCACAGATCTTCCCATCCTTGAAATGTACAAAAATACAGAGGCTTTGTAGAGAGCAATGCCGACAGCCTGATTTCTTAAGAAACCTTGGATCAATAGACAATACTTAGTAACATTAAGCAATTACTAGCAGAAGAGATTACAAAAGTTTAGTTGGGCCTTTAGTGTCACATTTTTTCACTTATTTATCTTTTTCGAAAAATGTTACATAATATATATTTACATTGTACTTTTGCTAAAGGAATTAATATCTTTATGATATTTGATTTTTCTGTAAGCTTTTATTACTGCAAATATTTGACATAAGATAAAAATGAAATAACAAAGTTTTATCTTGTGGCTAAAGCAACAGACAGGGACCCTTTAAGATCCCAATTACCATTTCAAAGCTTTGACTGAGCTTCACTTGTGTACGTACAGCCTCATGCCTATGAGGCTTCAAAAATTACTGTTTGAGAAGACAGTTCAATCATGCTACCTTTCTAAGCATACTTCCCAGAGGACTATCCTTCACAGACAGTCTGGCTCACAGCTTCTCTCTTTGGGAGCATGTAACAAGCAACATAAAACTGAAAACATGGTCTAAGATACTGTATATCAAAGAAAACAAAAGAAAATGAAGTTCCAGCCCCATATCCTTCTCACTGACACTCCACTTTTTGGAGAAATCCTAAGGAACCTCTGTAGTCACACAGGCAGGCTCTTGTTTGGATTATCAAAATCCTGCAGTAAGACTTCTCAAACTTAAGCAGATGTCATACTGAAATAGTGAGAACCACCACCTTGCTCTTTTAGGGAGTATGTTTTTCTCTGTCATGTGATCCTTTCTGATTTGGACAGACCTCCTCATCATGTGACCAACCACATCAGCCTGTAGCTATGATCATTATGAATTCACTCAAAAGCCCCATTTCCTTGGTTTATAGTAACTGATAAATGAACAGTTCTATTAGCATTGTTTCCACCACTTGACTGATACTGATACTAATGAAGTATAATCCAATGTGACATATGAATGGAGCTGTTATGCACCAAAACCCAATGAATAGAAGCATGATATTGCCTACATACAATTCTTACAAACACAGTTGTACCAAAGATATACTCTGCCTGAATACAGCCTATACAACTGAATACAGCCAAATAAACTTCTCTCATTAACTTTTCAGGTTATCAATGTATCAATAGTTCAAGCTGGATAAGGAGTTTCTGAATAAGCAGTTAGTGTGTGTGATCATCACATGAACAGCCAGCTATTAGGAAATCTAGAATGATGCCCAAATCCCAAAGCAAATCCAGAAATGGTTATTAAATCTATAGTCCGAAAGTAAACGGAGCAGAGTGATGTGCAACCCGGTGGTGACCCTGACAGCCCCTCACATGAAGTGTAGATACAACAGTTAAGCAAAACAGAATTACGTATGGATGCGCACAGGCAGTCCAATTATCTTGGATATTCTGCTTTCTCCACACTGTCATGTGACCTATGATAATTATCAGTGCTATACTGATGTCCCAGTACTGTAAATGTTACCAAAAATGAAAAAGTATTAAAAGTCAGAGACTATATCATTTTTTTAATTATTACTAAAAAAACAACCCAAAACCAAACAAAACCAAAACCCCTGGGCTAATTTGCACTATTTAAAATACCAACATCGTATTGGAATGCAGAGTATACTGTGGCCCCACAGTATCTTGGGGGTTGTTTTACTTCCCAGATCAACAACCAAAAAAAACCCAACAAACCCAACAACCTAAATTAATCAAAAATTTTTGAATATCATAGTTCTGTTCTTCCTCTCTCTTTCTTCCTTCCCCTATTCCTTCTTGATTCAAGCAATGAAGACACTAGGACCACTTTCGGATACTTAGAGAAAGCTACTAAACTGTTTCCCCAAGTTGTTAGGTGATCCTCATCCTCTATGTAAAACTACTCAGTCTGGAACAAAAAGCCCCTCATCTAGTATAAAACATTCCAATCTAAAGAGTACTTCTACAAGAAGGTACAATTACTTCTTAGAAATACCAAAAAACTCTTCTCTGCATGAATGTTCTTCTTTCCACTTAGAGGGAGGAGAAAAAAATAAATCATCATTTGATTCTTCTCTTTCCCACAGGGGAAGCAAAGCACGCTCACTGAAGGTCATTTTTCACCTTCTCTTTTCATTTACCACACAATTAATCAAAACGTGAGGTCTGATTTTAGTTCTGGGTTCCTTGTGGACTTATTATTAAAATAGAAATAAAACATTTAATAGACTTACCATATGAATTTTTTACAATTCTTGAATTCCATATACTATGCTTAATAAAGCACCAGACAAACCTCTGACCTCATTACAAATTCACTGAACTCAACAGAAGAACTGGAGAAAGACAACAGGCATATTTTCATTTAATTCGGGGGGGGGGGAATATATCTGTTTTTCTGTATTTCTGTTATAAAATATGTTCTTAATACATCTCCATTCTTTTAAAGTTTAAATACTTTTAATCTTTGATACTTTGAACAGGAAGTTTTTGTCGAGTGACTTTTTAAGGCTTTTTTTTCTTTCCAAAAGGCATCTTTTTGGGGACTAGATTCCTATAAATGAAATCCATATAAATTAAACTTGCAGTAAAAGGATGGTTGAATCTGTCACTTAAGTAAAAAGTTAAATATGTTATAATATGTCTCTGGCATATTAAATTAAATCCTTCATTTGCAATCAGCAGCACACGGTAAAGGGAATCTGAAGAGGGAGGGAAGCAGCTGTCTATACTTGCAGGAGTCAAGTAAGGAACATGTGAATCTGAACACGGAGAATTTCGCAGCGTGCTTTGCACTTCTTTTGGAGGAATAACAAAGCAAAGACAAAATCTTTTGTGAGCAATGACGGCCACTAGGCAATTCTTAGCCATTTGGGGTCACTGCACTTATAACCTTATAAACTTTCTTCCCTCCACTTGTGGTATAAAACTTATCCGCCTAAACTGTATTTTTTTCCTGTGTTTTTAACTTGCTTCTTTTACAAGCACAACATCTCTCACTATGTGCTTCTTGCTGCTCTTGTGATCTTCTGTTTCCTTCATCGTACAGTTTTGACTTCTCTCTAATAAATCATTTTGGTACACATCTGAACTGTGCTATTGAATGGTATCTAGCAGTGAAACCATAAGAGAACCCCGTTTATTCATACATTAACCCCTCTGCCTGCAAGACTGGCCTATGCCAAACATGGAGAACCTAGAAACTTTCTTGGGCTAAGTAGCCTGAGGAGAACCAGCTCATAAATCTAATTAGTGGCTGACAAGTACTACTGAAATAGCTGGTATGTCTTGTTGTATTAATAGATCTCACTTCATAGACATATTTCTAGAAATATGGTCCAAATGTTAAAGAAGCAACAATTACAATACTGATTTTGACAAGTTACAGTATTGTTCTCAGTTGGCAGATGCTACTAAATCTCAGGTTCAAAACATTTCACGTAACTTGCAGAATCTCATTCCAGTATGACTAAATAATTAGAAAAGTAACATGGTAACGAGCACACAATTCTAAAACATCCTTGAATAATCTTGGAAAAATTATTTATCAGCTTTGCTCTCTGTAAAATGGAGATGATGGTTATTTCCTTCTATGTGCACTTAAAAAGAGAAATAAAGACCCTTATGCAACAAGTTTAAGCTACAGGAGTGCCACATCTAGAACACAAATATTATGCAAGTTCACTTGAAAAGTCACATTGTCAAAGGCTATAATGCATTGTTGAGAAGTTAAATGTTTTGCATATGGTCTAATGCATATGGTTATAAGCAGTTTGCAATCTCTTCTAAAAAGTTGAATGGTTCATAGGGATAGAAACATTCAGCTTAAAGATTAATTAAAAAGGACACAGGCAACTAAAACTTCAGTGAGACTTATTTTCATTAGCATAGCAACAAAGGGTAACACTCCATTGAATACAATGTCTTTGTTCTTTTGTATACGTTTTCTTGAGTCTCTTAAATTGCAAGGCTGAATGTATGGTATTAAGGATATTTTATTAAAAATTAGATGTAGTTAAGCACAAAACCCATTCAGAATCACTTTTAGACAGTATAGTTCTTTATAGATGTTTTGCATGGGATGTTTACAATACAGTTTTGTATTACTGGTTTCCATTACTCGTTCACAATAAACTAAAAGAGAAAAAAATTGGTCCTAGAATTATTAGAAATTAAGACCCGTATCTATACAACCTACCTATGAAAAGCAAATTTTATTGATTAAATGCCTTTAAAAAAAACCCAAAAACTAAACAAAAAACCAATAAACACCAGAGTTCTTTATATAATCATAAAACCTTTCCTTGTAACAGCATCCAACATAACTTTTCTTAGATACAAAAGAAGGTATTTTTGAGCATCTCCTCATCTTCTCCAGAAACCAGTATTGTTCAGAGATCTTTCCCAATACCTACAGCCCATATGGATAAAAAACCCTCACAAGAACTCTGAACTCTCAGGTGCATAACTCTTCGTGAATGGGAGTATATCTGAAACAGAGCTGCATTTTATTGTAGTGCATCAGAAGCAAGCATCTGTTTCTAGATTTCATTTTAAATTTTGTTACATTAAAGAAAAACAAAAAGAAGGTTTTAGGGGAAGACCACCACAGTAGTTAAGGAACATAGCTTCGATTATAACATAATGCAGTCATACCCATAAAATGTGAAGACAAATTCATGATTCATAGAGCAACCAGGAGTCCTTTTGTCTTTGTTTAGATACATGGTACAAAACTGATGCAAAAAAATCTAAATCTGTTAGGACAGAACATAGAGCACTTACATAAATGCTAATAGATACTGTAAAAGATTTTGCATTTAATGACATTATCTGTGTGGGAAAATTTCATCCGTATTTTACAAATTCTTCCAGTTCTCCCAGGCATAGTATTTTTAATTAGTGATACATTTGCAATATTTTGAGAAATGTAACTTCTTTAAGAACACTTTTTTCTTTAGGTTAACAATGCTTTACAACTAAGATCATAATTAAATTTTAAAACTTTTAAGAAACTGTATAACTTGCTTCCAAAAGTCTTTCATATAACCCTGACAAGGATCCTCTCACACATGTTGAATGAATGCCTTCTGCACCTTTCACTGCTGATGAACCCAAGCCCAGCCACTGCAGAAAACTGGGATTAGGACCACAACTAGGGATTGGTATGATAATTCATGCAGTGAAGCTACTTTAATTTCATACATCATTTGTATAAATCTCACCTAACCTATCCTCATTGTGAACTGCTTACAAAAGATTTTCCAAACATTTCCGGTGACTTTTAGCAAAAAACATGCATACCTAGAGCAATCAAAGAACAAACTCAACTCTGAACATGCCTTCAGGTATGGTTGTAATTAAACAAAAAGTGCAGCAGCAGAATACTAATTACACATAACAATGCTATCAATGCACCCAAGGTCTGAACCAGTTTGTTGGGGTTGTTTTTGTATAAAATTAGTGCAGAATGATGGGCTAAATGAAGAGTTCTATAAAGAGATGGATGTGAAAGGAAACCAGGTATGATCTCAAAACAAATTTGATAGCTTTTTTCAAAACACTTACAGATGAATTGTATTGTTATACTTCCAAATGTAAATATAGTACAATAGAAAACTTTATTCTATTAACTTTTATCAGATACTAGGTGTGCTCCTACAAATTACTCATTTACATAAAAAAAATTAGTTGTGTGAGTAAAGCTACAAATCCTGCTGCGTCTGCTTTAGAAAATACATTAGTTTTGAGAAAGATCACCAACGATACCAAAGATAACTCTCCGAAATGAAACTCAAACATGTTAACCAATTATATACGTTTTGAGAATTCAAAGTTCTGCAACTGCATCTGTATAAATTTTTAGGGTACAATTCCACACTGGTATATCTTTCCTTTGACAGCAAAGTTTTGATTGAGACATCTTATCGCAAGCACTATTTCGTTCAAGTTTAGAAGAATATTCAAATCAAATAATGTTTTGCAGGAGGAGTGAGGAAAACAGAAGAAATGAATTTATTTTTGTAGAAACAGATGGAGAAAATGCAGAACATTGTAATATTTTATGAAACTGCTGTCTATGTAAGAAACAAAGCACAATTTATTATGTATTCATTTTGCCCATCTGCTAAGTTTATCATTAAGACAATGAATTCAGTTCATTTCTTTCCCTCCCCAGCAAAGCAGTGCAATTATGGTTTTAGAACACAGCTACTGATACAACTAGCTTTTTCCTATTATAGTCTTTATCCCAAGTATTTTCTCATTAAATAGCTCTAAAAGGTTTCTTCCCTTCTCTGTTATTTTGTCTTGTAGTCTTACCAACTTCTCTTCCAGATTTTCAAAATCACTTCTCTCATATGCACCCAAATGCTTATCTTTTTTTTTTTGCTACACAATTGCTTTTGGTCTTTCTATAAATCCCATTTTTCCCTTTTGCACTACCAGCTTCCATTTCAAGAAGCTCTTACCACAAAAGTTCATTCTGTTCAGTGTTACAAGGGATACACAATTTGGAGGAAGAACCTTCTCTGCTGTTACATTTTTGCCTGTATTAGTGGTGTATGTGAGAGTATATGGTACAGAGGACTTGCGGAGACCAGAAAGAGGAGGAAGATCCAACTAAGATTTCATTGTGAAAGTTGATCTCATTGTCAAGGCCATTTGACGACAGGCTGAGTTTCAACTTAGATTCTCCAATAATAACTACCTAATATCTCTTTAAAGATACAGAGGCCCAGATAAGGAAGTGGGGAAAAAAATATGCTTTGAACACATTGGTTCAGTGTAACAGCCCTCCTGTTCAACTCTGCTTGCTGCATCATGATTTTCAAAAAAAACATTATTTGGAACATTCACTGATAAAACCATGCGCTTGTATGTCTTAATCAGAGCATACACGAAAGAACAAGTGAAATCTCTCGAGTGAAATTATTTGTGCAAAGAACAGCCCACTCAACCATTCCTACTTACCTACACATGTACAACTACAGCACTTGTATTCAATTTTCTTTTGACCAATTACTACTATGTTAGTTACACAACTAAGACACCTGGATCAATTCTCCCAGTCAGATAAATACTTCAAAAGAAGGTTCCCACTGACACAGGAAGCCTTAGCAGATAACAGTAAAATGCGTTAAAAGTCTAAAAATTTGTAGGATTTGCATCTTCAGTCTCTTTTATTTTGAGGTACTCCCCTTAAATGATTTCTCTAGCACTGTTCACATTTTGCAAGTGTGGTGATCTGTACAGAGAATAGACAGAATAGCCAGGCACATAGTAAAATAAGTAGCAAATACTCTGGAAAAACAGCAATGAAATCAACATCTAAAAATCAATATGAATATTTATAAGATGTATTATTTTAAACAAATAGAATTTCAACTTTAAATCTTAGTGTTACTTATATGAATTTTGCTAAGAAAAAAGGTCAATACCTTTAACTAGCATGCAGTCAGATGTTGAATCCTCCATAGATGTGGGAAATACAAATACACTCAAACCCACAAATTAAACCCCTTACCTTTCTCCAAAAAGGAAAGCCTGCAAAATTTGTGATACATCTCTTCTACACAGGTTTTATTCAGGCTTCAATATTATCTCCCTCATCCTTCCTTACATTGTCAATCTGTCCCTCTGCACAGAGCAATCTGCAGGTTCTTATATGAGCTCTACTAAGCTGAGGATGCTTCATAAACTGAACAACATTGTCTCTTTATCAGCAAGCCTAGTAAAATCTTAATGACAAAAGAACCAACACTGTTTGTTTCCATCACAATATGCTACATTGCAGCTACTTTAAAGTGTGATTATAAAAAAGTAATTAACATTTTCAAAGACAACTCAGTTCAGTAAAAACCTGATGATACAAAAATACTGTCTGAACTTGGGCTAAAATGAAAAACGTATCAGTAAAGCACCACAGCAATTTAACAGCACAATCTCTAGGTTTATTCACCTTCAAACCCATTCCAGAAGTATAGAGTGTTTTGCACTGAGGGTGGCCTACCACTCAGGGTTTATATATCAAGATCTAACAGATCCACTTTTCCCAATTGTTCTGACAAATTATCTTATTCTAAAAAATTGGTTTTCAGTCATTCTTCTATTTTATACTATTGTAGTAAGTGTCAAACTATAGTCAGTTATTCTATGCAAACCTTATCTCTTCACTGCTGCCAGTCTTCCATATCCTCAAGATCAAGATCTTTTTCTTAAATTTTTTGATGTGTCATACACTATCAGTTGGATACATCAATCCAAATTGTTCTCTAAATTTCCACTCCAACACAGATTAAAAGGATACATTGACACAGCCTGGAATGACTCAAGATATTTTGACCGCGTTCTTTTCTCAAAGACTGTTCTATTATTTCTAAAAATATGCTTAGCCTACCATTAGTTTTCACTGCTCAGAATGCTTATCAGAATTCTCATAATTTTAATCTACTTGTAAATAGTAGCTTAAAAATCAGTAAATTGTCACCTAAGGTCAGTGGTAGATTCACCTGCCAATCTCAGCAGAAACAAGAGTCGGCACTTAGAGACAGGAGATCTTTTTGGCAGCGTATTGTAAATGGATGTTGCAATGAAATAGGCAATGCAGAAGACAGTGAGGCATAGTCTGGTCATTCAGTTTCTAACATTTCTATATTTCAGAAAAGAAACATTTTTTAGTTCTTTCGTCCTATACTATATCTGGCCACACAAAAGCAGTGGCATTATATAAGTCTGAGAGGCAACTTTCAAAAGTCTTCTTCAAAAACATGACACTATTGGCCTTTCTGCCTTCTTTACAAGATTAGTGATGCTGTAATTATGAAAAGTTGTAGACTGAAGATATATGTTATGCAAGAAAATACAGTCAGAACAGCTAACAAACCAAAACTCACACCGGGAACAGCACAAATTAAAAGAGCTATGACAAGACTGACAAGAAAACTAATTTAAATCCATATAGCTTGCTCAACCTCTGGGTTAACCTTAAACTTTATTGGTTTTATATTTTAATGAATATAAACTAAACCTGTCCATTAATCTAAAGTAATCATAGTCAAGCTTACTTTAATATTCTACAAAGAGCAACTTTAAAACACAAACATTTGCCCCCTGAAAAAGCCTTTCATGCGCAGTGTAGCTGCTTACAAGTTCAGGAGAATTTATATGTATGTAAAAATCTGCTTAAAGGAAAGTGTTAACTGTATTAGGAACTGCTTGTTTAGATCCAATCTTTTAATCAAAAAGAATAAATGTTTTTCTGCATACTAAATGCATAAGGGGTTGTGTTTAAAATTATCATTTTTCATTGGAATTTATAGTTCTATTAAGTACCATCATCATATTAAATATTTTTCCTGGAATCAGGCTTGGAAAAATATTTCTCAAAGACTTAAGGCTTATGTACTATTTTTTAGTAATTATACGTATTAGAAGCAAATTACTGTATAAAAACCTCTTAAAAGAGCGTGTATGTTTTGACATTTTTAATTGAGCACGTGTTCTAAGTAGGGCTTGCTTTCTTCTCTTATCCTGTTTTGTATGCAGTTTGTGTTTAAAATACAGATTTTGATTTCCAAGGTTCAATACCACTGGGGGCAATTTTTTCCAACTGTATTTCTAGCCACATTAGAATACCTAACTGGATAGAAAACAAAAACATTATGACTACTAAAACTGCAAGAAGGCCTATGTTTCTTGCCCATTCCCCTCCCAACTTTTTTTCTTTTTAAGGAACAGCGTATTCTCCTGTAAAATATAACATCTTAGTGAGGTTAATGTCAATTTGAAACATGCTGAGTCAGTAAGCCAAGACTTTTTATTGACAATGCTCTTGTTATTTACTAAGGATTTGTCTAACATGGAACAGTCAGCGCTGTGAACTATTGTACGCCTTGACAGCACACAAGCCACTTTGTACCAACCCCACATATGTTCTCATAGCACACCCAAGAATGCCTACCTGCAAGGTTCCTCACTGAAGACTGAAAGTGTGTGGCAAAGAGAGCCGGCAGAGTAACTAGGACATTGCATTTCATATTCTAGTTTAGTGCCCTCAAAATTATCCGTGCTGACAAGCTCCAAGGTTCTGAATAATTTTCATGATCAGGGATGACCCGATTAGAGTTTAGAAGAGATACCATGGGAAAATGAATCTGTCATAAGATCACTATGGAGGTATAATCTGAAGTATGCTTGCTGACCATATCAACATGGTCATTCTAGGAGGCAAGAACTCTGTTCTAAAAAACTAGACCCCTTTGTCCAATTGTCTGATCATCCTCAGTATATCACTGTCACAGAGGTGAGAGCAGGCAGAAAATAAACAACAATTAATTATATATGTCTCCTCCGCAACATGGAAACCCTAATGCTCAGGCATAATAGTTAAGGGAAGAACCAGGATTTATTTTCTCTAACACTCCAAATATTAGGAGCTAGAATACTACTACATCTGCAATTTACATCTAATTTGACTATCGCTGGGTTAGAAGGGTAACATTTTCTTGAATTCCCAAACTCTCTCTAATAATGTACTTTAAATTATTTTAAACTATCTTAAAAAAAACTAATCCTAATTAAAGCTAAAGATAGAATGGTAACCACAACATCATCTTAATCGGGCTTACACAGAGCATCAAGAGTTACACAGAACTTGCATCACTATCCATGATCAATATCAAGCCAAACCAGAGGCAATCAGTTGCCTACAATTTTTTTCTTCCCTTTTTATTATTGCAGTAGTATTACTACACATAGAATAGTAGGAATACTAAACCACATATACCTCAGTATCAATAGAGCAAAAAACGTATTTCAACACTACTAACATAAGATAGTTAACAATATGGTTTCTGGTAGTCAAATTATATTATCTCATATTGATCTGTATGATGATCATTTATCACAGATATAAGAGAACTGTAATTAGCAACATCATCACAACACTTATTTTTGGTAGTACAAGTGTAGAGCAAGCAGCTTTTGCCAGCATAGTTATGTTAGGCACAAATTATACCTCAGATGCCATAGCTGTGTTTGTAGAGGCTTGTTTTGGACACCAAGCCAGACCATCCAGCTTCTCAGTAATCCTGTTTTGGCAGTCATCTTGACATTAAAAGCTTCATCTTTGACAATTCAGACTTCAGCTTTACTGCCAGGCATTAAATATGCTATTCCATTAACTCCCCGGGCAAATTCCAACAATAAAGGCCATAAATGAAAAAGTAGTTGCAACAAAGAGACCAGAAGGTCTACTTCCACCAAAAAAAAAACCCAACAAAAACATCTCACAAAAAGGCAATACAAAACAAACACACTAAAAGCACTTTATCTTCTGGATAAGGTGCTCCATATGGCTAACAGTAAGAATGCCAGTCTTCATACACCAAGAAAAGAGCTCAACAGAATTCAAGTATACTGTTACTGACAAAAACGCTTCATATTAAATCATTTTCAGCAGTAGTTCCAATTAATATATGCTAGCCACAAAGTTTTCTAATTGTAATCAACATGCACACTACATCAGTTCAGCTCAGATGCATTCTTTGTTCCGCTTTCTAGCTGCTCTGACAGAATGCCTTCAGAAAAAGAACTTGAATAAGGCAATTATAAATTGTGCTAAATGCCCTTTTCCTCAGTACTTACATCTCTATCTAATCTATACAGTTATCATTGCAGATGTAAGAGTAGCAGTGATCACATTAAACTACAAAAATAACATTCACAAGAGCAAGAAAATTCACAATTAAGGTTGATGATGTCAATTCATTCTATCCACCCTAGATACTACACTTTTCAGAGCTTGTCAAATTACCCACTGTCTGAAGACTCAAACTTCATCACAGGATTCAACAGAGACTGAGAATAATCTCAGTTTGGAGCCCTTACTCTCTGAACTGTACTTGAAGTTGTATCAATCAGTAATTGCTCATGTGACACTAAGATTTGCGTTTCAGTGAATAGTTTTCCATTCACAGAATCCAGAATAGCCTTCTGCATGAATAACAGTTTTAAATTCTGATTTCATGCAGACGTTAGCTATGACTCCATGCCTACCTCCCATGACAAAACAGGATGCCAAGATCTTATTTTTATTTTACAAATATCTAGTCCAACTCCCCCCGCCAAAGCAGGTCCACCTAGAGCAGGCTGCACAGAAACGTGTCCAGGCAGGTTTTGAATGTCTCCAGAGACGGAGAGTCCACCACCTACCTGGGCAGCCTCTTCCAGAGCTCTGCCACCCTCAAAATTAAGAAGCTCTTCTTCATGTTTACATGGAACTTCCTATGTTTAAGCTTGTGCCCATTACCTCTTGTCCTGTCACTGGGCACCACTGAAAAAAAGACTGGCCCCATCCTCCTGGCACCCACTCTTTAAGTATTTACAGGCATTGATCAAATCCCCCCTCAGTCTTCTCTTCTCCAGACTAAAAACACCCAAGTCCCTCAGCCTTTCCCCATTTTCCTATTTAAGTGAAGGAGATCTTATCTATCCCGACTGTCAGGGAGAAAGCCATCAATATTCACAAGTGAAATACTCAATTCCAGCACCAGAATGATTCTATGAACCTAAGGTTTTCAAAGCTTAGCAAAGGTTCAGGGTCACTCCTTGGTCTGTATAGGTACATCAGTCATCTAGCTTTAATAACTCAGATTCCGTGGTAGACAGTACATAAAGAAAGAGAAACCCAACAGACATAAATCCTCATCAAGTTAACTGTCCTATTTTCTTTCTGCCAGACACAGTTTTGCCCAAAGTGTAGAAGGCTTGGTTTATAGCACAACCTCAGCAAAGAAAATAGCTTCCTCCATCCCACTGTCCCTACTGTATCTCCAAACTCGTAATTTTTAATTATCCCTTCTGTCAAACAAGTAATCAGAAACGTATGGAAATCAGGTTCAAGAGCAGGTAATTCACAGAGCCAAGCTCAAGTCTCTAGCACAACTCAAAAATGGGCTTAAAATAACAAAACCCAACCCAGCTACATCTCAGTTGTCACAGCACGTGTTCTGTTGCATGGTAACTGAAGAAGGATGATTTTTGTAGCCTAGGCAGTAGAATTTACGTGTAGAAATTAGTCCGTAAGCCTTTTTTTTTCCCAGTAACCCAAAAAGCACCAGAGAGCTGCCCCATCCCCTTCAGGCCAAGAAGCACATCAGACGAGCGCTGGTGTTTACATGGGGAACCCCGTGATGCCAGAGTTTGTTATAACCAACACCACAGCCATTCAGAATAATGCAATAAACCAGAAAAAAAAAAAAAAATCAACCATCTCCTCCATCTGCAGATACCAGAAAGAAACTCTTTACTGTGAGGGTGGTGAGACACTGGAACAGGTTGCCCAGGGAAGTTGTAGATGCCCCATCCTAGAAGTGTTCAAGGCCAGGTTGGATGGGGCTTTGAGCAACCTGCTCTAGTGGAAGGTGTCCCTGCCCATGGCAGGGGGGTTGGAACTCAATGATCTTTAAGGTCCCTTCCAACTCTAACCATTCTATGATTCTAAATGGAGGCTAACAGGTGACATCTGTTCAGACTAACACTTCAACAAAGCTTAATGGTCATTAAGTTTAGTACTGGTCATTAGGTACTGACAAAGTTTGGAGAAAATATCAAGTTTGTGATGTCCAGATAACAAATATGAAAGAATGACTGTATTGAATTAAATTATAAAAATATCCTTCCTAGAATAACGTACAAAGTACACTCTGTTTCTTTCAAGACTATCCAGGAGCAGCAAGTAGCTTGGTAAAATACATGAAAGAGCCGAGATTATTATGACAAACTGATTTATGTCTGTGCAACAACTGCTAGATAATTCATCTAAAATGGCAGCCAAAGGAATAGAGAACAGTCTGGAAACGCCAATTTAAAAAGAGACCTGGTATCAAAATAAAAAGGGGAAAATATATTTCATCTGCTGTTTTCTGTTTGCCCTCATTTTTCTTATTTAAACCTGACGTGTCATGAGTAACAGAGACACAACTTATTCTTAGAATCAAGAATAATAACAAAAACAACAGCGTAGTACTATGAGCAGGAGCTCCCCCTTCAAAACTATTTTCCATCCAGGGAAGCTGACAGCTAATGGAGGTTTTTGGAAGACCACATAGTTCACAGAAGATACTAACACTTTTATCTCAACAGCCTCTTCAAGAAAGGAAATTCAGATCTGAACTCCTACAAAACATGATATCCTCAAATGTCCACCAGAATACTAATTCTGCCTGAGGGAAGGGAAATAAAAATAAAAGAACACAGCTCAAGGAATAATGGCCAGCAGCATCCTACCAAAATGCAGTCATTAAGAAATGCAAGTTAACGCAGCTGTACCCATACAGTAAAAATCTATCATTTAGCACTGCAGATGCATCAAGTGTTTTCAACGAGTACCCCATTACTCATTTGCCTTCAAAATGACAAATGTTACTTTTATCCAGGCCTTCACTGTGCACATATAGAAAATGAGCCCTATAAAAGCATGCTTCCACGTTTTCAGAAGTTCAAAAGCAGTTCTGTACTTTTAAATCATATTACATATTTTCTCAATGCATCTTACTGTAGAACTGTTAAAAACTTATCCATGGCTAAATTAGAATACAAAACATTATAGTATCCTTTTTCCAGTCATTAAGCATTCCAAATGGCATTTTTCCATATGAAATTTCATCACGAGGAAAAAAGTTTTATTGAGGAAAGAGTACCAAGAAAATTAAACAGACAACTCATCCATGAATAAGGGATACTTGTATTTTCCTGTTCCTTTAGTTATTTCCTCAAATATAACCTAGCTATTCAGTGTTAAAAGTAACACTTGATAGTCTTAAAAACTGACACACCAAATCAACCCTGTGGCTACTCTAATTCTCAGGCAAGTTTGCCCAGTGATGGGACACATGAGGACAGGATGTAGTAGATACACAAGACATACCCTTCAACGCATTCTTGAAAAACAAAGCTAATATTGGGGCAGCAAGAGTTCATTAAAATACATTGCTTATTCAAGGATAAACACTACGTATCAGTAGCCTGGAACAGAACTAATGTGAAATCTGCTTAGCTTGGTTACAATTTTGTGAAAATATTTAGTGCATACACATTTCTCAAACTGTTCTATTGCTTTATAAATCAAAACAGATTTATGAAAGGTTCTGCTAGAATACTGATGAACATAAAATGAACATTACTTTGTGGCTCATTTCTTGATACTAAAATATTCCCCACAAAGCAAAATATTTTTTTTTAAACAGACCCCAAAAAGAAGAAGCTATTTTCCAGCTACCCTGGTATATTCCTGATCTATTTCCAGGTAAACAAATGCGGTCATCCCATTTTGAGTTACTGGTTTCTGCAGCAGACCTCCAAAGCCTTTTTCACTATAGACCTAATAGCTGCAGTTTCTTTCTTATTCCTTCAAACACAGTCATGCTATTTTTTTTAGCTGGAAATCAATCAATTCATCTTTGAGATGACAAAAGAGCTTGCTTGCATTATTTCTGCACTAGTGGATGTAACCCATTAAAATCAAGCTTTTTTAATGTAGGAGGTAGCATTATGGGTTTTGTTTCCAGCAAATAACAGTACAGCCAAGAGTCACATTCTTCCCTTTTCCTTCCACGTGCAACACCTTTCCCTTATTACTTTTATTCACTAATGCTTTCCTATGAGCCACTTTGTTTTGCTGACAAGCATGTCCCCTCCCCTAATGAAAAGATGTGCAATCTATTGTTCGCCCAAGCCATCTTGTTTCTATCAATGACAAATACCTATTTTATGTCATGTTCTACTGCATAACTAACGAGAACACAACATTCGAGCTGTACATCTGTATTCTTAGAAGCCTCAAATTAGCACCATTTAAAATATAACAATAATCCTATTAGCATAATTTCTCTGCTGTTGAATGATAACATGTTCAAGCAAGTTTAAATGGTTTAAATTATAGACTTTTATAGATGATTAAAACTATTAAAGATATCTAGCTAGCCCATTCTCAACCCAAAATTACAACATATATATTTACCCTTACTATGGTTTGGATACAGTCTCAAATAATCTGATGTAATTGTTTCCAGTTTGCTCTCTTGAACTACCTTGCAGTTTTGCAATCTCCAGATTATTTTATCTGTTGCAATAACGGATGTTATATACATGGCAGCTGATATTAAAGAACTATAAAGACAGTTTTGGTTTAGTAAAATCTGTTGTAGACATTCACAAAAAGATGGTAATACAGTCTGAACGTGTAATAACAGATTCTGAAAAAAGTTACACTGATGAAGAACATCACTGACACTGATATTTAAACTGAATAACTCAAATACTCCTTTAGTACATAAACATTAACTCTTTTTGTAGAATTACAGTATCTGTTATAAACCATCAGCGTTCCTACATTTTTATTCATTTGCTCTAGTTATTTTTTTCCATATAAATCATATACATATATTTTATCTTTTGAAATTTCTACTTTCCCCACCATGTGATTATCACAGGTCCCCAATCCTTACACTCCTGAGAAAAGTCATGTGGGGCCTTACAACCCTGTGATGCTTTCTTCCCTCTCCCCCCTGAACACAGCCAGGCCCTCAGCTTGTCCTTCACCCCCTTCGTCACCTGCTCAGCACCCACCTCCATCCTCTGCCTTCCCTCTCCTCAGGGTCCTTCCTCAGCTGAGGGGGGAGAAACAGAAATTCCTCCTCAGAAGACCTTCAGTGATTCCTCATCCTTTTCTAGAAAAGGAGTTCCTAAAAAAAAAAAAAACCAACAAGGAGACTGAAGTAAGGCCACCCCAAACCACAGAGTTGTTCCTGCCCCCTCACCTCATACTCACTGAGGTAAAGCACGTCCTCCCCTTAAACTTTTCCCAAAGCAACCCCTGAAAAGGGACTGCAGCCCGAAAAAAAAATTTTTAAAAAGTGAATATATGGCAGCCGACGCAAAGGGACACCCACAAGAAAGTAGGAGTTTATCATACCGCTTCCTCAGGACAGCCGCAGGCCCTGCTTTCCTCCTACACTCTGAGGGGCGCAGGAAGCGGGAGGGAGGGCGCCCCCTCGCCCCCTCCTCAGGCGGGCGCGCGCGAGCGGAAGGGCGACGCCGGCCCCTCCCCTCAGCCGAGAGGAGCCGTGAGGGCGGCTCTTCACCTCAGGCGGTGGCAGTGGCGGTGGCGGCCTTTCCCCTTCACCGCGACCGGAAAGTGGTTTTCCGAGAGAGTGTCGGCACAGCCCAGCACCAGCCGGAGGCACTTCGCTCGTCCAGGTACCGTTCTCGGGTTCGCCGAAGCCACGCGTCCCAAAATGGAGGGCGGCTAGCACGAGACCCAGCCGCTCCTCACGTTTTCCCGCCCTTCTCGGGCGGGGGCCTGTGGGCGACACCCGCGGGAGGGACACACCAACTCCCCTTGGTCGATCGGTCCGTCCTCGAAAGGATCCTGTCTTACCAGTCAGATTCTTTAAAAATAAGCACAGCGATACGTCTGGGGCTTTTCTTCTCCCTGGCTGTGTTCTGGTCGTCTGTTGTTTGAAAAGGTGAGCAGGACTTAGGCCATGTTTGTGTGGCGCAGTGGCAGGTGTTTCTGCTTGCTCCCCTGAAGCAATTGCAATGACTTTGGAAAGAGCAGCCTTGAAGTATCTTAGGGGATCCGCGAGCACTGTCCTGTTGCGTGCCTGATGTCAGTCAGGTAGCTGAACGCAGAAATGACCAATTATGTAGGTGGGGGGCTATTTGTGTTTTAATCGAAAAGGGTAGGTGTGCAAATGGAGTATTTGATTGCATGTTGGGATAGTTAGGGATGGAAAAGACAAAAGCTGAAAACTGATGTAGCAGAAAAGTGGATTTGAGCTTCCAGAATAAATCTGAACCAGTTTTAGCAGGGCTGCCAAAGGCTGCCTGCCCGCAGCCCGCCTGCTGCTGAGCACGGGGCAGGAGGCACAGTTGGCTTTCACCCACCGGAGCCCCTGCCTTCCCTGAAGGGGCAGCTGTTGGGCCCATGCCATGCCTGTGGTGAGGTGAGGCCACAGCCCTGTCACCAGTTTCCCCTGCAGTCTGCTGCACTAGGACCTGGGCAGAGAAGAACCTAATGAGGTTCAACAAGAGCAAATGTAAGGCCCTGCACCTGGGGAGGAAGAACCCCAGGTACCAGTATAGGTTAGGGGTGGATCTTCTGGGAAGTACTACTGAGGAAAAGAATCTGGGAGTCCTGGTGGATGGCAGGCTCTCCATGAGCCAGCAATGTGCCCTTGTTGACAAGAGGGCCAATGGAATCCTGGGCTGCACAGGGAGAAGTGTGGCCAACAGGTCGAGGGAGGCCATTCTCCCCCTCTGCTCTGCATTGGTGAGGCCACAACTGGAATACTGCATCCAGTTCTGGGCGCCCCAATTCAAGAGGGACAGGGAACTACTGGAGAGAGTCCAACAAAGGGCAACTAAGATGATTAAGGAGTTAGAGCACCTCCCTTACGAGGAAAGGCTCAAAGAGCTGGGGCTCTTTAGCCTCAAGAAGAGAAGACTGAGGGGAGACCTCATCTATGTTTACAAGTTCCTAAAGGGTGGGTTGAAGGATGATGGAGCCGGACTCTTTTCAGTGGTTTCTAGCGATAGGATGAGGGGCAACGGGCATAAGCTGGAACTTAGGAAGTTCCACTCAAATATCAGGAAGAACCTCTTTACAGTGAGGGTGACAGAGCCCTGGAACAGGCTGCCAAGAGAGGTCATGGAGTCCCCTTCTCTGGAGATTTTCAACACCCGCCTTAATGCAGTCTTGAGTGATGTGCTCTAGGCAATCCTGTTTTAGCAGGAGAGTTGGACTAGATGATCTCTAGAGGTCCCTTCCAACTCTGTCAAATCCGTGACCATCTTCAACAAGTTACTTTCCAGTTTCTCAGGCTTCAAGTAGTTGCTCCAGCCCTGTCAGCCTCCTGCTGCCCACCCACATGGCCAGTCCTGTATGCAGACTGAGTCATCGCTTATCTGAACCGATATCCTGCGTCTCCAAGCACCTTCATCTTCCCTAAGCCCAGGAAGAGCCCAGCTTCTGCTTGAGTTGCTGAGATTCCATAGGTACGGTTCTTGTATACACACACATGGTATTGTACTGTCCTGGTGATAAGCTGGTTTGGTTTTTTTTAGATGTATAAATATGAAAATCTCAGCAGGTGGTTTGCATAAGGTGCTGTATAGAAAGCTGTAAATGTTGGTAGTAGTATTTCACATGCAATAAAAGAAAAACTATTCCAGCGTGTAGAAAGGAAGAGGTTTTGGTTTTGTTTGGCTCATTTGGTTTTGGGTTTTTTTGTATTGCCGTAACTACTGCCCTGCCCCATTTCAGTTCAGTCAGTGACTCTGTCAACCACATAGTCTCCTGAATAGTTAAAAATCTTGGCTTTCCCTCCTTTTTACATGTTGAGCAAAATTTCTGGGCTGAAAAAGTCATAACTGTAGATAAAACGTAACATGATACAAGTGTTTAAATTTACTTTTTGTTTGTTCAGATAAAAACCTTGTGAATGTGCTTTCCTTCAATCAGAAAAAGACAGAAACAATGCTTTCATATGCACTTCGAAGTCCTATAGAATCACTTAATAGGAAAAACCTAACCTAGCTCCCTTATAGCTGTTATAGCAAAGTGACTTAATTTTGAATATTCTTTCACTTCCTAAATTACTTCTTCCAAGAGACTGGTTAGAAAAAAAACATTATGGGAGATCACTGGTATATGTGCTTGGCATTGTCAGCATGCTGATTCACTAGCAACCATTAAGTAGCATAGCATGCGTCTCATAATTACATGATTGTCTGCAATTACACAAATACAACTATATTGACTACACTAGCAGCACTGGCTCATGTAGGAGACATCTGCTCAGCTTGATGGCTCCTGAAAGTGCTGTTCTTATGCCCTTGACTTTTATGTTGTAGATGGGGAATGTGGCCTTTTTATTCTGAGCTGAATTTTGGTCAGATATTGCCCATAATAATCTGAAAATCTTTATGGAATAACAGCTTATGGTCAGGGTGTGCATCTATTGCCCACAGAAAGGGAAGGGTGAAAGACATAGTTGTCTTTGGAGAGCAGAAGGAAAAAGTTGGAGACTCTGCAACCCTTTTCCTCCCAAACCAGCAGGTTTTGCAAGAGGGCTGAACCTTAACTGAAAAACGCTGCAACTACTAGTCATGAGATTGAAAGGAGCTAAAGTTGTGTAAAGAACGGTGGTAGTTCTTTTTCAGCAGTTCAGATAACCCAGGTAGTGCAATATCTCAGCTCTTTTCAAGTGAGTTTGTGTGTGGGAGCCTTCTGTATTAGAAGTTGATTGCTTTTTAAAGCGAATGATATCTTGATGAAGGTTTTGTTTGTTTTCTGTTACAAGAAATTAAGTAAGCTTTAGCAAATCTAGTATAGAATAGCCATTATGGGAAACTATACTTTTCTCAAATTATATTTTATGTAATCTTTATTCATGCAGTAAGGAAAAATACACAGAATATTCTAGCTTTTATTCTTAAATCCTTCTAGTAGTAGTGTTTGGAGATCCCAATTACTACTGAGAACGTGAGGTAAACTGTAAATGGAAGTCTAGAATTTGGAACTATTGAATCTCTTGACTTTCCCCTAAATAAAGGGAGAAAGTCTAATTCCCTTGTTTTTGAATGCTATTTTTCTTCAGCTAGTCTCTTTAATTCAGTAGAAATAAATGTGGGCTATTGCAATGCTAAAAGTAAGCAGGTACCTTGATTAATTGCTGATAAGATGCAAACCTTGAAAAAGAACAGTCTTCAAAGTAAATAGCTTTTCTTTCTTCAGTATTAGTAATTTATTTCTTTGTCCAGCATACTTTCAGGGGAAAAATTGAGTATCTTCTCTGTCTTCCATTTGCAGGTTCTTACCTTTTCCTTGCAATTTGATTTATTGTTACCAAGTTGCTGTTCTGGACTCCTTATCTTCTGTACTGTCCCTTTTTTCTGAAATCTTGCATTTTAAAAAGGCATAAAGCTTTTTCTGACAATTCTTGGATGAATGCTTTTGGACAAAGAGGAACTGAATGAGTTCAAAAGAGTGGGTTGTGAATCTGGTTTTTGATTATGCGAGCAGTTGTGGTAGTAGAGAATGCTACTGTCTCTCAAGGTTAGAAAATCGAGGAGTGCTTGTTCTGAATTCACTAAACTTCAAATCTCTAATTCATCTGAGGAAACCCTCATTACATTTTCCCATGGTGATTCTAGTCATTTGGATAAAAAGTATGCCTGCTGTGCTTCAGATTGCAGTGGAGGAACTCTTCAATTTAGAAAGAGGTTTAAAATTCAAGACCTACCACTCACAGCCTGTGATGCATGTCTCAACGTAAGGTAATGAAACCAACCTGTTCCAGACAAATTGCATATAAATAATTAGCAATTCAAAGTTCTGAAATTTATTTCAGGCTATAAAGTTCATACAGTTCTCACATCAAGAACTTGTGAATAGTGAAAGCAAAAATAATTTAATAATTGTTTAATATTTAATAATTAAAATATAATAATTTGACAGTGCTCACCAAATAGCCCCGGAATAATTCATTTGTATAAAATTCTGAAATGGTGTTTTGAAGAGACGGACTGAAATGTTTAGCCTTTTTAACTGTTGGAGAGGTTTCACATTTGGTAGTCAGATGGTATACAAATGAGTGATGCAGCAGTTGTTGTAACTGAAATATTTAAAGAAAAATATAAGCATTCTCTAGAACATACAAACAAGGAATGAGGTAAGAGCTGTAACGAGAATATTTGTGCAAAAGGATTCTATGGAAGCCCATCTGTGAGCTAATTGAGGTATGAACTCTTTTACTTACTTGTAAACAGTTTATTTTTTCATTTAAGCAATCTTAATAGAGTAACTGGCTTTAGGAATTAGGCATGGAAATTCAATACGACCTGAAAAGAAAGTAATAACATTTTGTCCAGAACGTGGACAAATAAATGTGTTCTAAATAAATGACTGACCACACTAGCTGACATCCTAAAGAATTTTATTTGATAGGGATATTAAGTTCCCCTACCCTCCTTTGCCATCTTGTTGGTCAAGATTTTTATATATATTAAATAGAGCGTTTGACAATATAGATTGTATAAATAGCAAAAATGAGTATGATAGATAAAAAAAAAGAAAATGGAGTGCTAAACAAGGCTGTAATGACTGAAGAACCATTATGTAGAACATAGCAAGTTAATACAACTTCTAAAATTACAGTAATTTTCTTTCAAATCCATTCACAATGCATGTTCCATTTTTGAGGGAATATTTTGTTCTTTCTCCAAGACAGAATGCTTTTCCATTTCTCTTAATTCCATTGTTTTTCTTATCTGTATTTCTGTGATGGGTGTTAGTTTTTACAACCATAAGTGGTAAATGCTTGACTTAGACACACAAAGAAGAGATGCAAGTAGAAAATGAGCTGAGTAATGTAAGAGTAGGTATGAAGTTTGATGTGCAACTCAAAGCTCTGCTTCTGTGTATGTGCTTATCTTACTCCTGAGCTTGATAAATATCCTTAAACTAGCTGTTTCTCTACATAAATCTAACATACATGATCAGTAAGTGTTGTAGCACACTTAAGTAATGCCAGCAGGAGTAGTTTGTGCACAAAACCCAGAAACATTCTTATTCAAAGACACCAGAGGCATCTTACATTAAATTTTGTACACACCATTTATGTAGAGGGCAAAAAGATCAGACCTCCACTGTCAGATAAATTGTTAAATTTCAATTTGGTTTCACTTGGTTCCTCAGATTGCTCTGTGGAAATCCTAGTTTAAAACACAAACAAACAAAAAAAACCCAGAACCCTAAAAGCCACCCAAACACCAAATATCTAAATCTTAAGAGAATGATGGACTTACGTAAGATTACATAAAGTTTGCATCTACTTTGCAGTTTTGTGCAGGATGCTTGGAGTGATCTCTTTAAACCAAATTAAGTTATATTGAAAGTGTGCTGTTGGGAGATTGTCCTCTGTATTTCATAAGATGTACATTGCTGTCAATTCCTAAATAATAGCTCTACGTTTTTGTCAAGGTTGCTGCTTAGAGTCCAATCCATAGCTTACCACGTGAATGCAGAGAGAGGAAAGAAACAAAATCAGCACGCTACTGGTGTTTCTTTGGCAGACATTTCTACTATCCTTTGGACCAATAGAGGTGGAGATACTGTTCTAAAATAGTGCACAGACTTTTAAGAAATGGCTAGAAGTAATGTTGTAGGCAAAATTAAGGAAATAAAATGGGAGAGAGACCATAATAACTTCACAAAAGCTTTTAGCTCCCTAAGTTTGGTGGCTTCTGTAAATGGTATGTTATCTCTATTGAAATGCCATGAAGATGTTAAGAGAACTATCATAATCTAGGTTGTAGTTACATTTTTGCTGGTGTTTGAGTATTATTTTCTTTGAGTTAGCTGTATATTTCTCCTCTTATGTCCTTGTAGATGATGCATGACAGTCTTTAATTTTAAAATATTACATCCCTTCAATCTGTAAATAGCAGTTTGGCACCTGCGGCTTTTCCGGGGCTAATTTTTGAATTTTATTTCCTGATGCTTTAATTAATCTTGTACGAGTTGTAAATGTCAGTACACATTTTCACAGCATCTTTGCTGTTGGGAAGTGAAATAGTTGAAGGAATTTTGAACAGGTTAACAACTTCTTCCCTTTTAGTTTACCAGTTCTAAATATATAGCAAAATGCAGCTGTCTGAAATTACTTCAGTGATCTTAGTTGAGTTCTGTTTCTCTTGCATACAGTCACTCACTGTTTTGTTTGTACTCCAAGCTGAGACAAAAGCGATACATGTTTGTTCCAACTCTGTATTCTCTTACCTTTAGTTATAACGCCTTCAGGCTGGAGTTGCCCTTCTGATATTGATGTAACCTGTATTTTTTCTACTCCAGAAATTCAAATAATGCTTTTATCCTGTCATATTTGGAACAATTGCTAGCCAGAGTACTGCATAAGAAGCAATTTCTGAACTTGTGTCTCCTCTGGCTATGTAATACCAGAATTACGAGAACTTAAGGAACAATGGCTAATAATGAGCCACCTTTTTTAAATGAAAACTATGTGCAAGTCTGTGATACTGCCTCCCAGACATTATGTCAAAGGCATTTGACCCCTTTCTATCTAAAGCTTTCAAAATCTATCTAGTGTGCTTTTGAACTCTTCCTCATGTGCAGGATCCATGAAGCATTCAATTTTCTGCAAATTGGTATAGTAGAAATGTTAATATATGAAGTATTGGAGATCAATAAGCTGTTAAGCAGTTGGCATTATGTGTTGTGCTTCCAAAACCAACCAAACAAAAAAAAATCTGGAAGCATGAACAAATTTACTTTGAATACTTTAAGCTTTTTACAAGAGAATAAACCTATACTAAAAAAAGAATAATCTGTTTGGCTGTCTGGAAACATATTAATACTAAAGATGACACCTTTCCCTTTAAATGGGTTTTGAGATTTGTATGCTAGCTCTAGGAGCCTCTGTGTAATGAGTTCTCTTTAGATGATTTAAAACAAAATCCATAGCTTCCATATTGTGGGCAGAAAATGTCCATTTTCCTTTGCATGCACGTGTGCACATGGAGGAAAACTAGTTTTCTTATGAGAAAGATATTACTTGGTAATAAATATCCTGATATAAGAACTTTTTAAAGTGAAGGATCAATGTGGTGCAGTAAAATGAAGATCAAATTACTCTTTGAAAATTGTTTTCTTTCAACCTAAAGGATGTTACTGATACTGCTTTGGATTTCAGCTGTGTTATTTCCATTCATCTGGTAGGTTATTTGACTGTTCATCTTACCCTTCTAAGTTGCAAAACTAAGGGAGGAAGTAAAGCAGCATCTTTTAAAGGCATATTTAAAATTTCTTATATTGTGCCACATTTACAAGAGAGAACTATTATTTTTAGGAAGCCCCTCTGAATTCTTTACATTCAGATGTGATACATCTACAACACCTCCTAAGAAATAGTGGATGTGACTCAAAGCCCATTTTGATCAGGAAAAACCATCGCATTAATTCCAAAGTTTACTGATAAATCCATATGTATATAGCATTAGTCAAATTTCATTCTAATGCCAGTAGTAGAGTAGCTGAAGTGATATATCAAGATGTCAGTAAGTTATCCTAATGTGTATAGTATAAATATTAACTGTATAATAAAATCCAATACTGTTATTTCGGATTTGTTTGTTTGCCACACAGGCTAAGAATTTTATTTTGTTACTTTGAAGTAATAATATCAGGAGTACAAAGATAAAATTGTGAAATGAATGTCTGAGAAAATGATCATGTTCTGAGAAGTAACCTTATGTCATTTAAGCATTACTGCACTATAATCTGTATTGCTTGTTTGACCTGTAGCTTTTCTGATCTGTGTCATGCACTTAAATTCCATCCTTAATAGTATCATGATGGTATACTGTCCCTTAGTACCTCCACGAGTTTTATTTGTCAAATGAGGACTATGTGTTAAGCAGAGACAATAAGATGAAGGGAGAGGGTAGGCACTGTGTTGAGGAATGGTAATTGTTTTGAGTGTTCCTCCTAAAAACATAATATTCAGTAGTTACATTGTGCTGTTTCTCAAGGTGACATCAAAGCAATAATCTGCAGATTTAAAGTCTTTATTTAACCGTTTTCCTGATGCCCAAGGAACGTAGTGAAATTACTTTATATAAGAATGTATACGTCACAAAATTGCTGCAATGAGTACAATTTTAAAAGTTCTTAAATTAACCAGAAAAATTCTGGTCAATAGCTGGTGATGTTGGAGCTCTTGAGCTTGCCAAACTAAGTGTTGTTAAGGGGAAATATACATTTAAGTTGTTTGACAGCTCCCTCTTATTTTGGTCTATAAATATGGTAACTTGATAAATACCAGAATGCGGAGGTGTGTGAAAAGGAATAGTGAACAGAAATCTATTTTATGTTTGAAGACATGACTTGTGGACCTAGAGTAGTATTATATAGTTTCTTTTGCAGCTTGATTGATCTGTAATATATATGCAGTATTCTGTAACATAGTATGTCAGTAAAATAGCACTTAAAAACTCCACCTACCAAGAAATGGAATGAGCATAAAGGAGTTCTCATTGTACTAAGACTCAGTGTATTGGTGACAGGCAAGGACGTTGGATGTGGTAGCGTTTTGAGTATGTTACTACTTGCTAAACTTGTATCTTCCTAGCCAGTAATAGTGTTGTGTGATGGTGTGTTGGGGTAAGGAATCTAATGGGATTAATAAAGCCTGATAAAATGACTGTAGATTGTTATTTAACCAGCTGAGTATATTGGTGTCAAATCTGTTCATCTTGTATGTCTGGGATTAGGAACATTTATAAGAGCATAGTTGGACTGTATAAAATTTCCTGTTCTTATGAAACATTACTGCCATGTGCTTTGGGGTTGCGCCTATCCCTATGGAGAAAAATAACTTCAGGAAAGGTCCCCATTGCACAAGTCAGGGAGACTAATGCTAACTTTCACTAACTAGTCCTTTCTTGCAATATTTTTCCATCCTCTATTACTAAAATAGTTTCAGGAGAAGCAGAATATATCCAGGCCAGTTTTTACCCACTTACTGGTCACTCTGCTACTACATACATCTCCTACATAGTCATTTTGGATGCTGCCAAAAATATAACATTCTTTACTGCTTTTGCAGACATTTAGAAGACTGTGACAATGTATAAAGTTTTCAAAATCACTTAGTGTGTGAGACTAGATATGTGTAAGGATCTGGGTAATAGAAGTCTGCATCGCTGTTGGAAATAGTACTTCTACACATAATTCCTATTGGATTTTTTTCCTCAAGGATCTCTGTCTAGTTAACTTTCAAAGTTTTGAAAATAGTATTTTTATAGTGGTTTGCTACCAAGAAGAGTAGTACTACCTCCTACGTGGATTGGATTTAGCACTCTTCATCGGGAGTTAATTTAGCTCATTAAATTTGCCCCCCAGAATCTTAACAAAATGTAATGAATCTATGAAGAAATATCTTGCTGAATCTTCTTATTTTTATAACTGAAATCATTTGGCACTTTGTCTTCAGTACCAATGCTGTTTCATGTCACATTTTGCATGCTTTGTATCTTGAGTAAGGTTTTAGTGTCATCTGTATGAGTTTCATGACTGTAATCACATTAGCTACAAATGTAAATGTACGAGTCTTGGGAGTAAATATTGGTTTGCTTTGCTTTAATAAGCTTGTTATATTCTGTTTAGCATGACATTGATGATGTCTAAATACTTGGTCGCAATAGAATGAGAAGAGTGGAAATAATTTCTTAACTAACCTTTACATCTGTGATTGATGCTGTTGGTGATGTGTATTCATAGATATTCAGCCCTGGATTATGCATGAAGTAACACATGGAACAAAAATGTCAACTAAACTGCTAGAGAATTTATGTACTTCTGTGCATGAGAATGACTGTGATGGTAAGGTGATTGCACCGTTTAGAGAATTCAGGAGCCAAGGAAGTATTTTATCTGATAGGGGTTTTTTGTCTTAAAGATTAAAAAATAAGCTGATGTTAAAAAATAAATAAATAAAATGTTTCATGTCATTGCAGCATTAGAAAATTGCTTTTTCAGATTTCAGAGATGACAGCTCAGGTTTGGTCGGGTTGGGTTGGATTGTGTCAGTCCCGCTGTGTTACAGAACAGGACATGAGTGATACAAACTGACAATATGCTGTGGAATAGAAGGGAATGGAACTACCTGGAATAGAATGAATACAAATTCTCCAGATACTCTTCTTGATGCAGAGAAGACTCTTAAACAGAAGTAACTCTGCTGATGTCCTTGGAACTGTTTTTCTGCTATGTATATCAAGTACTACTGGATGCAAATAATTCTGCTCCAGTGGTACTTACCACAGAGTTTCTTTTTGCCTCTTATTTATGTCTTTAGGGCGGTCTTTTCAATAGTCATATTTTGGCTAGGAATAGATTTAAAAACAAAACAAATTACTGTTCTGTTTTCTATATTACACAATAATATATCACAATAATATATCTTCCAAGCACAGCTTTTTCAGATGGTATAGCAGAAGATGATGCTGGATATAGCATCTCTACCAGCAAGTCACTTCTAAAAACTTACTCATAATTATCTTTTCTCTTCTTACTATTATTCAGCCTGTTAACTGTTGTTAGTTTAGAATTTAAAAAAAACCCAGCAATCTTTACTTTGTCCATAGATAATTCTCCTAATGTTATTTTATTTTCCTAAGCTACAGTTTCATTTTCATGCCAAGGTGGTTTTGCACTAGAAAATGCAGCCATAGAAACCACTTTGTTGCTAATTTTGCTCTTTGTCCTTTAATATCTCGGTTCTTTTTTGTTTCTGCATACATCCCATTAGCCATTCAGAGTCTGCGGCATGTCAAATACCACATTTCTTAGGTTTTGTTCAATAAAGATTTTTGAAACATTAATGTTTTAATGTAACACAAATCTTTTAAATCTTATTGTGTTGTTCTGTCTTTTATGTTGTCAATTCTAAATCTATTGAGACACTTTTTTTTATTATATTTTTTTTATTTTTTCCTGAATCACTCCTGTAGATATTGCATATACCCTAGAAATACACCATATTAAGGTTTAATGTAGACGATACCTGTTCAATGAACTCGGTTATGAACTGAGGTTGTCCTACACTGATGGTATGTTGTGTACTAAAACAATTCTTTTTCAGCATGAGAAATTCTCATTTGGTCCACCTGGTTTTCTAATGAATGCAGGTTCCTTCCATGTGGATTAGCTGACTTGGTATATCCTACAAGGGGCATTGTACAATTTTTCTGTCCTTCTGGATGACATTTTCATTTGCCTTAGGAGGGCACCTGCTTTTTCTTGCCTCTCCCTCTTCTTTGAACATTTAATTGACCCCTCTGATTCTCCTTTAGGTGGAATTCTTTCCTGGAGATAAGATGCCAGTCTCCTTTCAAGATTAATTCTAGACATAGTGCAAGAGACGAACAGACCGGTTGGGGGCATGAAGCAGCTCCAGTGATGTCATAATTAGTCTCAGAAGGCAGGCAAAGGTGCAACTGCAAGAAAACTGTTCCCAGCTCTGTGTTAATTGGAAGCCTTTGGCCATATTGCAAATGTGGCACTTTTTTTAGGTTTTAGAGTATGCAGGAACATGTGTATGTGCTTGAGCAGGGCAGTCATGGCAGCTCCCTTTTCCTACTTTTTTCCTTTCCTCAAGTGTTAAACATTTTGGCCACTTGGGACTTCTGTTGTACATTTTGTCACAATAATATAATGCCTTTTTGTGAAGACATCATCTCAGTGTAAGCCAAGTAAGTTTGGCTGCAGCGTGTAAGGAGTTGACTTGGTAGTAGTGGATACTGCAAATTGCAGATTACAAAACGGGGCTGCTTTTAAAAATACACTCTTTCTAAGTTTAAAAATCATAAGTTGGCAGTTGTGATTTAATATGCAGCATAACAGGTGCTACAGTTTGGGCCATTTTCAATCACTGCCGTCATGTGTGGGCAGATTTGGAGGTTGAGACATGGTTTGCCGCTGCAGCATGTTAATTAATTGTGTTGTATTTTGCTTTAATCTGCGTTGCTATTCTTAAATCAAACTATAGTTTCCAGCTGTTCCACTACATGCTTAAGAAATTTTGCAAATTGTTTGGTCTTTGAGAGATCAAACCCACGTATTTATAGATTTGAATTATTCCTGTCTTTTTAGTGTGATTGTTTTTAGCATTGATATTGTCTCTGTCAGTCTTCAGGAAATTTCTGTCACCCTACCAAGCAATTAAAGATGTCTGCTAAAATGAGAATAGAAAGTTGACTATGTAACAAAGAATCAGAGTGTGCTGTCTGCATACAATGCATCACTTGTGCCATTTTTTCTTCCCAATTATTGTTCGTTCTTTGCTCTTGCATGGTGCTTCCCCCTTCTCACTCTTTTTTTTTTTTTCTACTTCAGAGAATTAACCTGTTACTCTGGTCTCCAGTCTTCACTTGATTTTATCAACTGTATATAGCAAATAACACAGAGAAAATAGAAGTTTAATAATGGAAAGAGTTTTCTGATGGTTTTCTTCTCAAAGCTAAAAATAACTTCACTGAGTGAATGATAGCCCTTGTTTATGGTGGTTTGTTTCTTAAGTTTGTTTGGTTCAGTGTGGCAGGTTTTTTCCTTATGTATTTCCTCACGATATGTACCTTTTCACTCATCGTTATGCCCAGTTACTAGTGAAAAATACTTCTATGCCTCCATATTTTGTGATAATACCTATTTCATTCTCCAGTATTCCTTCCTCTGTAATGATGCAAAACCTAGATAGCCCTAGTAGATCTTTCTAAACACTTTTCTTGGATACCTGTCTGTGCTTCCATTGAAAGCAAAGTATATAACTAATGATATTTTCATAGTAACAACACAATATTGATTCTCAGTGGAATTCACTGAGAATATGCATGAAATTAACTTCTTTTTTTTATACGTTGAAATAACTGTATTGTAGAAATGTCACAAAGCAAATTTGAGAAGAAGAAACAGGAAAATAAAATAAATGAAATATAAATGTAAACATTATCTCACAAAACTGCATAGAACACAGATGTCATGCTTGTTCAAAGAACCTGTATTAATGCATTAATGCCTCGGCATCCCAATTCAAGAGAAATTAATGTAGCATAATGGAAAAAATATAAATAAGATGGATATCACCCCAGATTAGTGTATTTTCATAGAATATTTTATTCAATTATGTTGGCCTGAGAAATTAATTTCCCAGCTTTTATGATTTTTGTATTCCAGGGCATAGTGGATTTGGGGTTTTGCTGCTGTTCTTGAAGGGTAGAAGAACTTCATACTAGTCATATGTTTTTTGTATCAATGTCATTTTTTCTGTTCTGAAGTCTTGACAGTTTGCCAGCTATGATAAAGCTTTTGGAAGAGGTGTGTGTTTTTGAAAAGGATTCTGTTTTAATGTATATCTAAAAGCAACATTTTGACATGAGATATAAGGGGAAGAGCTTAGTGAAGGCAAGCTAAATGGCCTCAAATTGCTTAAGTATCTTGGATCAAGAACATCTTTTCAGGGTAATTGGACCTCATCTAGCCTCGTGCAGGTGAGTATTTAATGTGATCTTCATAAAACATAGTCACCAAAGTCACAGAGCAGCATTGGTATAGTGGTTTGCCTCTGATATTGGAAAGAAAACAATGAAATAAAAAAAGAATCTTAATCCCTTACTACTTACCTTAAAGTTGTTCCCATTATCAGTGAATGACCAAATCCATGAGTTAACTATTCTGTGTAAGAGAAAATAGAAACCTGCATGGGTAGCCAGAGTATTTTTAGACATAGAATCTGTCAAATTTGAGGCTGGGGATGGATTTGTTGTCCTGCAGAGTGTATTTTGCTAAAACAGGAAATGCTGTGATTGCCTCAGTTTAGGAAATAAAACGGTAAATACTTACCTCCTGGAGAGGCCAGTTCTGTTTAGGAAAGAGATCAGGCTTCCTCTGACCTAATAGGTACTCACTCTATGAGTGAAGAAGTTGTTACTGTGGCTTTCTGGTTTGTTTTGATGGAATCTTGCTGGCTTACCTTGAAGCACTTTCTGAGCATTTCAGCTTGTAATACGCTAGGGAAACATAAGCTGTTTTCTGAATTTTCCAAATGCTTAAACAAAGGCACAAGAGAAGGCAAGCGGATTGTGCAAAGCTTTACAGAATTACTTGGAAAGGTGGGTACTGTACCTAAACAACCAAAATACATATTGTGCAATTTGCCTGAAGACTGGTTCTGCAGACTGAAAGACGTGCACAAATACACGCACAGTGGAGGCTGTTGTGTGTACAGGGTAAAAGGTAGAGGCCTGTTTAACCCTGTGGGCACATACACGTATGTAGAGGTATACATGGGTGTACATGCATGTGTATGGATCCCAACACAGGGTGACTAACTGAAGCCTGAGGTGGAGGATGTGTTTTTGCCGTTTATGCATTAGAATACCACTGTGCTTGACTGTTAGCATTTTCCTGGTTTTGGAGGATCTACAAGATGGTTTCTAGAAATCATACACTGACTTGGCTCTCACGTTTAAATGAGAACAGGGAATTGGAGAAGGGCTAAAAACGTTCAGGTTAAGATGTAGATTAAACTTGGTTGTTTAATGTGAAAGGCTTGGGTTTTGTTAGGTCTTACAAATAATTATAGGAGAATGGGATGCCATTGATCAGCAATCACTTCTTTCAGATGTGATTTCATAATGGAGGTTAAACTTGACCTCTTTCACATATGACTTACAATCGTTAGTCTTAAAAGAATTTGTACTTTATATGGAAAAAATAAAACAGTTAATACAACTCATATTAAAACAATTCTTGCCTGTTTAGGCACTGAAAAAAAAAGAAATGCAATGCATGTTATCAAGCTAATTTTTTGAAAGTAGTGGAAACCCTTTTCACTTCTGGGTTACATTGCCTTGGAGAAGCACCATGTCTGTTCACATGCGGCGTGTTTTGTAAAGAAATGCAGTTGCTGCCTAGCTTTCCTTTTCTTCCTATGACTTTTTGTGTTATGCAATATGAAAAAACCTCTCTGGAAGAAGTAGTAAACAAGCAAATTTTTCATGACTTAAGCTTTGAATCCCCCATTTGTCTGACTGATGTAGCCTGGATATTTACTGATACAGCATGCCATGATAGATAAATTATCCTTATGTGCTTTTAGGTATTCCCAGCAATCTGTGATAGTAAACTTTATAGTGACAGCATGCTAGTACTTAGTGTGTGGCAGGATTATACAGGGAAAGGTATCTGGGTTACAGAAATAAATTCTGCTTCCCCAGAATAGCTTGATTCTATTTCAGTCTTTAAATCATTTAACTTAAATAGTTCCTGTCTTGAATTGTTGACACTCTCCACATTAATGTCTTGTTTTTTCTAAACCTTGACGTGCAGACTTCTAATGAATATGTATATATATCCTTCTCCCTCTGACTATGTAGTTAGACACTAGGAAACTAGCAGTAAGCTGTAAAGAAAGCTTTAAAATTAAGTAGTTGTGTTATTAGTTGAATTTTTGTAGCACATGATACAGATTTGTCTTCTTTCTATGGCCTAGCTCTCTCCTTCTTTATAAAAAGAAAAGCAGAGATGTATACTTCTGGTTAAAGTGGATGGACAGGAAAAGAAAATATGTCTGTGCTAATGAAGATACGTCACTTTCGCTGGGGTTTTTCCTTTTCAGTTTACCATAGTCCTCTGTGCTTTTTCTCCTTTTGCTGGTATTGACTGTCATTAACCATGAATATACAGAAAGCCATTTCGGAGGGAAAACAGAACAGCCCTTATTCTCTAAAAACAAATTATGTTTGAACCATTTTGGCATTACAGAATTAGGATTTCACATTTCTCTACTTCCTCCTAATTGTTACGTTGTATGTATCAGTTCTTCCAACTCTATTCTTTTGGATTCCTTTGAAGCGTGGGATTGTTTTTGTTTCATGGAAGTTAAAACTCAGTTCTGTTGGTCAGTCTACTGTGTGCTCTCTAGTGCACTGTGTTGCCCATTTGCCCATCAGAGCATCAGGAGAGTGTTTTGTGGAATTCTTACAAAGTGTTTGAGGATAGAACATGCAACAATGTTGATTAGTTCAAGTGTTCCTAACCATTCAACTGAGAAAAGTCAGAGAAATCTGAAACCACTTAGTATAAAAAATTTGTCATTTAATGTTTTAAGAACAAAATTTAATTAAGATTTTAACATTCAGAATATATTATACCTTTAGTTTAAAGAGTTCATTAGAACCTTGGTTTTGGCTGGTTACTGAATACAGGCTTTGAATTTCTGAGCTATAAACTTTTTTTAAATCATGAAAGAATTAATAACACCCTTATTATAAAGGATCCTAGCATATCAGCTCTTCTCAGAGAAGTTAATAATTAATATCAAATCTGTAAGAGGAAGATGGTTGTAGTTCAAAATAAATTACAGAAGAAATTAGCACAGAAATTTCTCCTGGCAAACCTTGCAGCGTTTATTTAATCTCTGTGAAAATAGTGTTTGATGAGAAGGGAATCCAAACTTTCCTTCCTTGCATTTAGTGATGTTTTCCTACATCCTTGAGAAGGCTGGACTATATAGCTTGTTTCCTCATCAGAAATAGAAGGTATTAGATTTTCTTACACAATGATACAGAAAGCATAATGAAATGTTTAAGATGAGACTTCTAGTATACATCAAAACAAGTAAAAGCTAACAAAGCTTGTAATAAAATCTTGATAACCCAAGACTACTCCTCTTTTGAGATTTTCATTCAGCCTTCTGTCTTTAAAAGTTACCTGCTTGCAGCCATTTTTGCCTATTCCTGTTACTTCCTTCAGCATATTAAGTATTTCCAATGACTCATGTAGTCGTATGAATTAGAATGTTTGCCCCCTATGCTTCTGGTAAAAGCAATGTGTAATGTCATGTGTCTGTCACACGCACCCCCCCACCCCTTTTTTTTCCCCAGTATTCTATGTTTAATAAAATGTTCTAGTTTGAATCAGAATTTCTGTCTGGGAGCGTCACATTTTGGGACCACCACAAAAGCAAAGTTGTATATATGTGTAAAGCACCTTTTGTAGTTGTCCTAAAAGCAAATATAACTTTGCTGTTGGTTTTATGGGTTTGGTTTTGGTTGTTGGGTTGGTTTTTTCCCTCCTAAAAAAGAAGGGTAGCTTCTTTCTAAATTTTGTTGGTAATTGAAAAACATTTTTTTTCCCTATAAATATTACTAATCTTTCTTCCTGCTTATAGTCTTTCTTATCTAAAACAAAAAGCTAAAATGTTGGATTTATTTTCTTGCCTTTTATAGCCTTTGTTTTAGCAACGTTGCAAATGTGGGTGGGCTTTCAACCACAGAATTTAAATATTTCAAACACGTCTATTATCACCAGGATTTTTGTGATAGAGAGTGATTTAAAATAATACTCATTTCAAAATTTCAGCTGCTTTGTTTGTACTGATCTAATGGTTGTATCCATGGAAACTGGAGTGGTAATGCCAGACAGCTGCAGAGTTGTTAGAATTTTCTCTTCTAAAATTTTATCTAGGTTTCTCAGTATAGAACTTCACAGACCATTTCCCAGTCTGTGGGCTCAGGTATTTGAGATTTTCTGTAAGGTTATGTAAAAAACATGGTAAATCTTCTAAAGTAATTTTATATCTTCCTGTAGACTGTTATTTAACAAACTGCACGATTGAGCTAACAGCCTCAAACACATAATTCTATAACCCTTTTAACAACTGGATAGAACAAGGTACAGAGAGAAGTGACTTGAGTCACAGGAGAGGGTCAGTTGCAGCCCCAGGAAACAAAAATAAGGTAACACTTGGGGAATTGTTCCCTGTTATTCACACAGAAGCTGATGAAAACTTTGCCATTGCTATAACAGAGCAGCGTCAAGCAGTTCAACTGAATATATTTTAAAATCCTGAGCACAAATATTGTTACTTGCTGGCATGGTGCCAGCATGCATTTTTAATAAAACTAGTTTAGTAGCTCTGTAGAAAAAGCTCATGTAGTGATTGTAACTTCATGCCAGTTTTCTAACAGAAATTTGTAAACCATGACTTCTGCATTAAAAAACAGTTCTTCTAGGAAGGTCTGGATCGTGCTTGTACTTTAATACAGGCATGGCTTTATTCATGAGCAGTCCTAATAAAGTCTGAGTTCCCAGTCTCACATGAACTACATATATAGGGCTCTTATACAGGAAGGATCTAAAATAGAGCTATCTCTACTGCATTAACAGCAACCTTTTTCTATCTTAAAAGTGCGTAGGTTCTGAGGGTCAAACTTTCTAAGGTTTGTATTGGTTATTTGACTCTTTGATTGATCAAAACTACTGTTGATTTCGGTGGAAGTTTTGAATATTTGAGTGTGTTGCGTCTTGAAATTTTACGTTGAAAGTGATTCGTCAGTGATGCTGTAAAGACAAGGCTGTTTTTCAGCAATCTAAAATTGATTAAAATTCTTCTGGTAAGAAGCTCTGAAAAAAAAGAATCTTACTGCCTTAATAGATCCCTGACTGAGATGCAAATGAAATGTACCACATCTTGTCAGTGAAATGAACAGAGGAATTGTTTTTCTAAAATGGCAGTAGAATTTGAAGCGCTGATTCTGGAATTATAAAATTACTATATGCATAGGATACAAATAATTTTGTATACAGTAAGCGTGGCAGTGTTGAACAACAAATGAAAGAAGACTCAAGTCCTGCAATGATGCCTTTGTGGGTTTTTTTGCTTCCCTGTCTTCCACTGAGCCTGTCTTCAGTGGAGCCCTTTGCACTGGTGGCGATACCCACTGCAAAAGCTCTTTTCAGGAGAAGGCTGGGAATGGAGTTCTGGCTTTTGGCTGAAGCCTACAGCAGGGTTTGCAGCCTATGCTCTTTAAGTCTCACCTGTCATTTATCCACAGTATAACTTGTTTATGAGCGCAATGAAGAGGGGAAGATTTCTTACATTATGCCAAAGTAGTAGTTTTTCATCATGGAGATGGCATTCCATCTTCTGTGAGAGCATCATCAATTATTGTAAAGCATTGGTTTAGAAATTAGTGGCACAGAAATAAAAGTAGACATGCAGTGAGCATGCTGTTCTCCACGTAGACTAAAAATATCTTCTGAATGAATGTTAAAAGGTTAAATTGTAGTTCATATGGCTTGCGTGAGCTTTGAAATAAAAATTGACACACTGAGGCACTGAAGGAAGTTCCCTAAAGTCTCTCAGACTCATTTGATGATAATGTTATTGTGCCTATTAGTATGGCCATGATTATGGTATGGTTTTCACATTTCTATTTTATTTCATAAATTGTCAAATGGGGGACATATGTCCTGCTTTGTGAGGTTTTTTTCTTTTTGCATTGTTCAACTGAATTTAAAGGCTTTATATTGAGACACCGTCTAAAACTAATGTGGGAATACTATGTGCCTTAAGATAGCAGCCACTTCAGGCATAGTCTGATTTTGCAATAAGTCTTACATTAGCCTTTCTCTGTACTGGATAGGGCCAGCTCAGATGTCAGATAGCGTGTTACATGGGAGTATGCGACACAAAAACAGTAGGTCTCTTTTTAACACTAGGGTTTGGTAGAATAGCCTTTATAAGATAAAGGCATAAGTTAATGTGGCCTACGCGTAGTAAAAGCTAGCTATTGCTATAACTTTTGCCGGCCTTAGACTTTCTTTTCATCCAGCAGATAAAATCAGCATGTGATCCCTAGACAAATTGTAAGCATGATGCCTCGTTCAGGCTTCATCCTCCAGCCTGTGCTACTGCACTGTGTGCAATGCACATGCACGATATGAAGGTGCAGTGGTCAGTAGTGTAAAAATGGGATCAGTGAGCGAGTCTGATGCCAACTATGTGGGTTTCTTATGTCTGTAATGTGATGTTGTGGCAATTTGGTGAAATAATACAGTTGTATGGAATTTGCGAGCTCAAAACCTATGTATGTATAAAACTGAAATATCTCAAAATCAGCTTGAGGGCATGCAGGAATACAGATCAAGTGTTTTCTGGTTTTTTTGATTGAATTAGGTTTAGGCTGCTTTTCAGTCTCTTGACATTGATTTCAATCACTTAGTGGTTGTTTAGTTGTCAGTTAAGGCATAGCTGATTTTCAAAGCAATGGCAACAACAAAAACCTTAAAATAATTTGTGAGGCAGAACCACCGTTGTCTGTACAATAGCGAAGTTGGGTGACTAATCCTTTGTTTGTCCTTGTCCTCCATCTTATCCCTTATGTAACGTATTAGCATCTTGCATCCTCACATGGCGAGGAACTGCAAAATATCTTTTAAAGCTGTAATTTCTATTATTGAAGCTTGGTTCAGAGCTGTATTCCAATCTGACACATCATTTAGATACAGAGTAAATAATAATGGATCATGATGGACTGAAAGAGACAGCTGATGTCCCATATATAAATATTTACCTATGCTATATGCATTTTTGGATAGGTTATGCTAAAATTAATGAACTGCTGCTGTCTTTTAAGCTTTATCCATTTCTGTATGCAAATTGCACTGTAGTTAGGGCAGTAACACTGTGCTTTTTATGAGAGGGGATGTATCAATTTACCCTGTAACACTTACTCCAGCTGTCTCTTAACCTCCATCATTTATATTCAGTAATGCACAATGTATTTTTGCATGACAAGTAAAGCATTCTGTGTTAAAAGCATTTAAAGGAAATTAGAGAGTTAGCCCCAATACAGGACTTGGAATTGTAATCAGGTACATAATTTTTTTAGCCAATTTAGGTAATGGGGTGTTTAATATAAAGGCTTCAAGATACAAAATGAATTCTCACAAGGATGCTATTAACCTGATCTAAGGTAATGAGTACTCCAGTACTGGGGGCAGATAGTGGCAAGGAGAAAAAAAAAAGTATCCAGAAGCAGTAAATTCATTCTGTCACTTGAGGCTTGACCCAAAGCTCATGTGAATCATCGAATTGGGACAGAGGCTGATAGGACTGAATCTGAAAATTTGCATTGTGAAGAAAGGTTAATTTTACAAGAGTTAGTGAGCTTTCTGTCTTTGTCTTGCCCAATACTATCAAAAGATGGGAAGGTCAACACGACCAAGTGCATAATAACAGGGTTTCAGAAACAGTTTCAAAGAGACATGAGATCCAAATACAATTACATGTTTTGATGTTCTGTATCTTATTCTCAATAATTTTTAATACAAGTAAAGTTTTCTGGAAAAAACAACTTTCAAGCCTAAGGTCTCACAATGTATTTGCATTTAAAAAAAAATAATTATTCCAATAATGTTTTTATGTGGCATGGTAAATTTAAATGGAAAATATACATCAGGAGGGATTCTAGTCTCCCTAGCATGCTAGTTAAACAGATGTCTTCCTGCTCATTAACAAGAGTCACAGTAACCTACCGATGTTGTGGAGCAAAAGTCACTTGCATCTTTTCTGTAAAATATCTGCACTTTGAAGAGAGAGATTATTTATTACAGCTAGAAATACAACTTCTTTTACTAGGTGCTGTGGGTGTAGTTACTTGTCAATTGCTTCTTGTGGGGAGAAGAAAAAATTCTAGCCCTATATCAGGTTCTCTCCAGCAGAGATCAAAAAATCAGACTGCCAAATGAGACTTGCCATTTTACTATCAGTTTGAAGAATTCTTGTGAATACAATAATTTATCCTTTCCAGCATCATATCAGTGATTGGAGATATTTTTGATGTTGCTGCCTTGGATGGAGTAAAATCAGCTGTGGGAACAAGGCCATAATAAGGCTATTTAGTGGTAGCCTCAGCAGACCGTGTATACAATAACAGCTTACAGAGTATCTTCTGATTCTGCCATAAATCTTTTGGCCTAGAAGCCAACAGGAAGCATCAGTGGGACACGTGGCTGATGTTGAATCCCTCTTCAGGGGAGAGACAGCATGGCACAGTAGATGAGTGCCATTCAGCATCTATGGAGTTGCAGGTTCCTGTAGTTAATCACAACCACTGTTTGTAAACTGTAGAATGGCCACACACAGCAAGTGGTTGCTGTAGTGCAGGTTACAGCTGAGGGAGGGGGAGGTTGCATCTGAAAAATTAATTGAAACAAAAATCAGTTTTTCTCCACATTAACTAAGCATTTCTTTTATATATGTGTGTATGTTCACTTTTGAGATTAACTAATGATTTAGTGGTAAGTGATAAAGTGTTTGAAGAACATGATTTGCAACATATGAGAATAAGATTGGCTACATTTACTGTAGTTTCTCACACAATGATGAGAATTTTCTATTTGGAAGAATTATAAGGGTTGTTTGTCTGATGATGGTGTATGGTATTTTTGCTTGTTTTAACCTTGAGTGCTAACCATGTGGGAAAAAAAATAACCTTTTCTCAAGTGTGTGTTATATCATGCTATATAAAATTTGGATTTAATAGTTGACACAAACCAGGTCTTTCTTTCTGTTTACTTTTTAACTTGCAGATAAATTGGTTATTACAGAACGAGCATGCTAGTCTTCAGTATTTTTATCTGATATTGTTCTTTTGAACAAACATTTTTGTGAGAATTTGAGGAAATAATCATCTGCCGTCACAGGTTTAGACAGGGCCAGTAGTGGCGATAAAGTTTGTCACCAAAGCTCTATAGCTATCCGCTGAGTGTAACCCACGCTGTGTTGCTAACAGCTGTCATAGTTTAGAATAAAATAGGTCTTGCTGACCTGGAGGGTTGATGATTTTTTGAAGTAATTATCCATAGCTTGAAAGTAGAATGGGATATGTACTTGACTACTTCAGGAGTCTTCAGGGATTTTTTTTTTAGGATTTTTTTTTTTTTTAGATCAACTCCAAATGATTTTTTCATCTGTTGGAGGAAAAATAATTCTGAAAACAGCGCTAAGAATATCAGTCTTATGACTTATTAGAAGTGCTCCATAAGTGTTTGTACTCTGAGACTATATCAAGTAGCAGGACTGAAGCGTAACATCACTATGAGTAAAATAACATAAAAGTAGCCCTAGATAATATACCTGTTTCTCTGTTCGTAACTGTTAGTGTTTGTCTTGCATTAGTGTTAAGAGGCCAAACAAAGTATCATATAAAGCATTAAAAAAAAAAAAAAAGCTTTTATAAATATGCAGGAAATTACTAATTATCCATAATGCCTAATGATCTGAAAGAGAATGCTGGGAGCAGGAGACTACTGGAACATAGGATGTGAAAATAAGGGGTGGAAATTACTGTGAATGTGGTTTTCGGTACCAAATGCAATTTGTTGGAAGATGTGCTATTTTTTAAATGGGATCTCGCTTTTTCCAGGTGGCTTTCTGCTTTGAGTAGGAGCTTTCACACTTTTAAAATGCAGTATGGTAGGAAATGAGAAAACATTTGACAGAGGAGAGGAGAACCTGGTGATCAAGGCTGATATCAGCAGCAGAGCAAGGAACTATGAGATTTAAAAAAAAAAAGCTATTTAATTGTGTAAAGTATAGGTATGGTTGGAAGCAAGAAGTTTGCAATAGATGTGCTTGAAATGAGGCTATGTTTAGTGATCTGAGAGCATCTTAGACGGTGTCAAAAAGACTTAATGTCTAAAACTTGTCCTACTAGTTCCAATTTTTTGTGGTTTGTGTATTTGTAATATGTTCACTTTGTTCTTGTGGCCTCCGAATTATCTGAAGTACTATCTATGTCACTTTATGTCAGATTACACATTAGCTCTTGTCCTACAGGGTATGTAAGGTAAACACAAGCTTTGTAGTGTGTTCTCTGGCCCATAAAATATAAATGTGGTTGTATACATAGGCTTGACCCAAATTAAACTTCATGGTGGTAACCTTGGTGAATATTAAACTTGTTGGTAATTAATCAGTGGTTACAGACCTGGTATCTGGGATCATGGAACCACAAGAAGAAAATAACAGAAAACAGGGAACAGGAAAATTAGGAATATTGAGGCCAGATAGGAGGACACATAAAGACAAGAATTTTAGCTTATTGAAGAAGGATACTACTCCATAGGTACTAAACTAATAACTTTTTTCTATCCAGTTTATTGTGTGTTTCCCTATTGCTTTGTCTTCCTTCAAGTGTGAAGTCTGAACAATTCACTACTTTCACATAGATATCAAATGGTGTCAAGAAATAGAATTTGCCACTACTATCCTTCTGCTTTCAAAGACAAAAAGAAAAAATAGTACCATTGTGCATTGTGTGCTAGATGTGATCTAACAGTTTGAGGGTCCTAGAAATTCAGTGTAGTCATCCAAGAGGTAATGGAGATCACAGCCCTCTAAATACGTAGTTTTTTTTCTACTTTGTATTGCAATGACATCACTTAGTTTAGACCTCTGAGTATGTGAAGCTGGAATTCTGTGTGTTTTATTGAGCTGATTCTGTTTGCAGTGAACGTCTAAATGTGAAATCTTTTTTTGTTACATCTGCTTCTGAATAACAGAAAAAACGATTCAGGTAGCAGCATTAGTAGTCACTGATTATTGTATATGCTATATATGCTTGTAAGTTTATGCTTACTCATTTGTGGGAAGATACGTGTGTTCTTTCTCTGTGTTTACTCATTCCTCTCTTAAATGCCAAATGAAGTTAGAAAACTTCAATGTAAGCAAACATGTACTTATCTAGGACTGACTACATTAAGTCAAGCCAAAGACATATTTTTCATCTTCTTGTTATCTTTCATTTTTCATAGCCAAACTTCCACCTAAGTATAGTTTTAAAATAAAGTATTTTGAATGATCATTTTTGCTGTAGGTATTGACATTTGTTTTGCATGATAAAAAGGCTGCCACTTGTATCTTGTTCTGCCCTAAATTTATCTTTGCTTTCTTTTTTTTTTCTCTGCATTGTGACTAACGGCCTTATATTTTAACATTTGCCTTTTTAAAATTAGTTAATAAGGTAAATTGAAATTCTTATCTAACTCCAAGGGTATTTGGCAAGGCAGCAGTAACAGCACATTATAAACTGTATACAACTCATATTAATAGCTGCTCATTTGATTTAGAGAGTTGTGTTCTATTCAATTGCTCTAGGGGGCTTTCTTTTAATAGTCAATCTTGTCCATAATTATGATGGCTCTGCCTCTCATCTGCATGTAGAATGAAAAAATGAATTCATGAATGTAAAATACCTTTAAACTCTGAAACTACTCAGCTGAAATTTTGGGGCAAAGCAAACTTAGATAGAGAAGAACATGAAGAAACATCAACATTGCTTCCTTGAAAATAGTGTCATTTTCTGTGATTCTAAGTTCAATACCTCATATAAATGCCATAAAATTTCCATCATTCCCATGAATGGCATTGAGTGCATGTGATATTAGAAGTATTCCTAGAAATACTCTAATTTTCCATGTGCAGGAGGCACATGGAACTTAAGGTGGGTTTCAATAATAGTAAGTCCAATGCTAAGTAGATTATTTTGATCATTTTATACTTGCCTTCTCTTCCAAGAGAGTCACCAAAAAAACATTCACTACTAATTTTAATTTTTGTTATTCCCATTTCTGAGCATTTGCTTCATTTAGCATTGATATAGAAATGTCTAGTGCCTGTATTCTAAAGGGATTGTGGAGTGTAGTGACAAGCAAAACATCAGTTGTGTTGACATTTCCAGTGTTGGAAAATAAGCACTATTCCAAAGCAAATCTGAAGTAGAACAGCAAGCAGACCAGTGAACATCATCAAATTAAAAATAAATTTTTAAAAGTAAAATTTGAGTTTAGTCTACTTATACAGTCCAATGTAATAATGTATCTCTACTTGTGTATTAATACATTATCACCTAGAGATAAGAAACCACTATGGAAGCAATTAAGTCACAGAAAAGATGAGTACTTACCCTGGGGAAAGTCTAGGCAATTCCTTACTTTCCGGTGTGCCAACCATATCTCTAATTTAATCTTTCCACCAAGTGTCTGAGGTTTTACAAGGAGAGTTGATCTAAGAGAAGCTTTAAGAGCTATTTGGCATGTGTTTTTAACACTTCATAAACAAATAAGGCATAATTTATCTTCTTGGATGACCACTGTGATGCTGAGATTAAGAATTTATGAACCAAAACATTTATTGTAGAGCATTTACAGGTAGAATTAAAGGTTTGTTTTCACTCTCTTGAAACATGTTGATTTTTAGAGCAGTTTTTTAAACAGCTATGGTTTCATTAGTTTTGTGATGAGACCTTTGAGATGAAAATAACTAGTTTTAGTAAATCCCTTATTTTGTCTGTCTCGGCAATACAGAGAGCCAATTGTTCTGTTAGTGATTCACTGACTTTTTGTCAGGAAACCTTCATTCTGTCTGCCCAGTGTGAATCCTCATTACTGATGTTTTGTATGGCTCTCATTAGATTGGTTAAGTTTAACATTGTTCTTAGACGTGGCTCTGGGAATCTGAATAAATCCCACAGAACTTGTACTGTGCTGTAATTGATTGCAGCAGAAGCTGCAGTACCGATAGCAAAAGGAACAGGCGTACGGCTGAACTCTTTTTATAAAATAAAAACCTTAAATTTAGTAAGCTTAAAAAAAAAAAAAAAAGACAAAGGACTGTGGAGATAAAAGGCCATTTGTTCCCAGAAACACACCAGTCATTTGTCATAATAGTATTAAGATAAAAAGACAGGCCTATATTATCTTCCAGGCTCCAACATTAGAAGATCTTTATGTTATGTTTGAGATGTTGCTGCTACCCATTTAGGCCTTTGTCAGCTGAAGACCTCCAGTGCGGTTCCGCTGGCTGATAACAGCGGTGGAAGCACAAATGATGATGAGGTGAGACTGTTCATTGATGTTTTTACCATCATATCTTCTAGATGTGCTCTGAGATAGTAAGGAGGCCAGGAAGCAGTTTTTAAAATTGATTTTCCTGTGCCTGGTGCTTGCAGGGATTACAGCAGTCACAGCCACATAACAATATACCTGTCCTGTGTTCCTTTGCCTGGCTCACTCTATCCATCTCTTTTCTCTCGTTTTACACTCTGATCTTACACACCTTTTGAGAAATGGGAATTGCCAAAAGTAGGACTAAAACACAGCAAGTAATTAATTGTTTCACTTGTATTTAAATCCCTGAGATCCCTAGAACTGAAAACAATGTACTGGGGGGAAGACATTTCTTGACAAAGAAGAGCAGTTTGGATTAGTTAGCTGGGTCACTCTGGAAGCATTGCAAGAAGACTTACAGCATCCTTTTTTGTGCATTGTTGAAAGACAGTTTTGTTTCCTCTTACTTGTGTGCTTTTCTGTCCCAGCCAGCAATGTTAGGTACCTTTCAAGTATATGAGAATTTCTGTTAATATTTTCTTTCTAGTTTGTTTGTATTAATTATTATAGATTATAGAACAAATGCATGTAAATACTGTAGGTTAAAAGAATGTGCTAAAATCTTCTCTAAGCATGTTATTAAGGTTTCCCTTATAAATTTTGCAGCATGATTTATCTTCAGGAAATGCAAGTTTAGCTGTGCAGCATACCTAACTAAATACATACTGTCTATAACTGGAACATAGAAAATTGTTGGGTTTGCTTGCCTGTGAGTCAGATTAGTCATCTCCTGTGAGAGTGAAGTGCAGCCAGATGATTCATACACAAGCAATACCAGTAATTTCAGGTTCTGCTGCTATGGCTGACTGACAACCCTGTTGCGGAGACAACTTAGTGATACAGGAGCCTTCAATAAGCAAACCAGGAGCTTGAGAAGCTTGTGTTCACCTTAGGCAACAAAGTCAAAAAATATATAATTCAATATACGCTCCCATTCCAGTTCAAAGTGGAATTAGATAAGTTTTAGTTTCTGGAATATAACCCTGAGTGGACACACATACGTTATTCATCAGTCTTTACTGATGTAGTAGAAAGTGGATTTTGGGGATGTTTTTATCAGCAATTTTCTTGGGAGTTGCTTTTTAGTAAGTTATGTGCTTCCTACCTGCATGGAGTGATATGCAAGGTTTAGTGGTGGTGTGGTCTTGTCCAGCTGTAAAGCAGTATGATGTCTTCTCTTCCTGTACGCACATGCACCTGAAGGTATTTCTTGATGTGCTGAGGCATGGAGCCTCCAGGCCTCTTTCTTTTGATTGTTTTACTAGTTGAGTAAGAAATGGTTCCTACATATTTTATTCTCTTTTCCTATGCGCAATGTCATCCTTTTTTCCCTAGGTTTGGCCCCACTTCATCACTAAAGCCACCAGCTAATGGCATTCCAAAAAGGTTGTCTAAGCTTTGTGCCACTTGCCCATACGGCTCAGGCTGAGGTGAGTTCAGTCCTGACTGTCTGGAGCTATCAGGAAACATTATTCCAAATAGCATCTCTTCTGTCTTAAGGAGTTCTATTTTATGAAATAAGAGACTTAATTGCTGCTTTTTTCCAGATCAGGTCAAAAATTATCCTGCGTGTATTTGGGTGAAGACAAGGGAAGTTGTTTTGTCTCTCTTCACCTTCCCTTGTGAGAAGCACACACTTTTACAGTGTGCTTAAAGAACTTTTGCAAACCTTTTACAAGTCTTTCTGATTCAGGAAAGACCCACCACAAGTAGATTTTTACATTCCTTATGTCTGGTGTTTCTACATTTGTTTTTGTTTCAGCTCTTGCTAATGTACAAAAGGAAAAGCGTACATAGTAAAAATAGCTGTCAATACCTGTTCCTGGTGCCAGAGTGCTACGTAGGTAAATGACAAGTATACAACTTCCTTATTCCACTCCCACAAAACAAATGCCCACAAAAACACGAGACCGCAACACCACGGGGAAATCCTTTCTGTTCTCTCTAGTTAAGACCCCAGCTGTGCTTCCCTTTTACCTTCTCCCAGTATTCACACACACAACCCAGGACTTCTCCCCTATCTGAGTGTAAAAGGAGCAGAAGTAGGTATGAGCAATGGATGTAGTCCAGCATGTTTCCTTTGAGCTCTCAGCAGTGTTTCACAGTCCTGTTGCATTTTGTGTTTATGGCAGAGTATAGACTGCCTTTCTTACTTAATTTTCTCTTCCCATGCTGCAAGGCTTAGTTCATTATTTTAAAAGACTGTCACACTTCTGGAGAAGAGAGTATGTTCAGCAAGGGTTTTGTGGATCAGAATTATCTGAAAATCCAATCAAGCTGTTTTCTTGATTGATTTTGGGATGAGATAGGCTTCAGTGGAGTTAATTGCACCTCTGTATTTTCTTAATTTATATTTTAGGCATCTGACCGCCTCACCACTCCCATTTTTGGTACATTTATTTTTTCCTCTTACAAACTAGCATACAGAGACTTTTCTAGGTATAAGCTCTGACAGTATTGATTTTGTTTGTTTGTTAAATATATGTCTTCCAATGGTATTAGTACTGTAATACCCATGCAGCTGAAAAGCATTTTTACAGAAGGATAATTTTAAGTCTCAAAAATTAGCTGTTAGTAAAGCAGGTAAACTTTCTTGAAAATTGTAAAAGGTACATAAATATAAAATGACACTGATCATGAACACTGGCAAGTTCTTGAGGAATTTTCATGCCATATACTCCATGTATAAGGTTTAAGAAAGTATTTTAAATGGCATATTTTTTCAAACAAAAACTATGTGAGACCTAAATTAAAAGCAGAATGGAGCTATCTAGTGGTACTATCATACTAATCCTAAACCTGCTGTTATCAAATGCACTGAATGCTGACAGACCTTGATGATAAAACGTTATTCAGAAAAATGCCCCAACTGTCAGAGCTTTGATAGCATCATGTTAATGTTAATCAACTCCAGGATTGCTCCAACAAAAGCTCTTTCAGGATCTCTTACTACATTTTGTGCTGTGGTGGATTAGCAAGTAATGAAGAGGATTTCTCAGAGATTGATTTCTTATTAATTATTAATTGTCTATTTTTCTGTACCAGCTCAGTATCAGTTGCACCAACTCATACTTAGGTAAAAGAAACCCGAAAATTCAGATGGAGGAAAGCAACAAATGTAACAGCAAAAATGCCAAGAAAGTCAGCTTTGAATCGCATCAACTTCTTACCGTCTGAATTCTCTGGAGGAATAGAGCACTTTGAAATGTCTGATGTACTGTGAACATGACACCTATTAACTGTCACAGTAATCCACAGTGTGAAGACAATGGATTTGGTAAAATCAAAGGTGACTGAGTTTGGGGTTGGAGAAGGGGGTGAATTATGTGTATTTACATCAGGAATTTCCACTGCAAGTTGGTATTTCCCCTCTTTCTAATAGCAGAGGAAAATTGATATTTTTTTTTCCTGTGGTTTGCTTTGCTGAATTTATTTTGATCTTACTCTCTAAAGTATCTGATAAAGGAATCTGGAAAAAACAATGGTGTTTATTAACAAGCTGCTTTTATTCAATAGGTTTACTTTAAATTGCTTCAACTATTGTTTTCCCATTGTTTGAATGGATCCTACTTCCCCTGGTAAGTGGAATGGTTTTTCAAGTTTTGGAGCACTGTGAAGGTGCATAATAAAGGAACCAAATGGTGTGAACCAGTGCTAAAGCCTTTGGGACTTATTTCTTTAATGGCTGCAGCAACTCTTGTAAGTACACAGGGGACTGTACTGATTGTTGCAACTCCAGTTATTGGTCTGCAACCCCAAATGCATCTCTTCCCTCGTTCTCATGAGGCAGAACGTTTTGAAGAAATTAGGACCAACTTTGTTAAATATTAACCACCCAGTACTTGAGCTATGGCTGTTTAAAAGCTATCTGGTTTACCATTTATTTTCTGCTACTCTTTATTTGCACCAAGGTTTCTCTTTCCTCTATGATTACAAAGATTTCATAATGTAGGAAAAATGTTTACTTTAGTAGAAATTTTAGTTTCTTTTCTAATTGTCTTGTGTTGTCTTTTAAAACTATAATTTAGCAGGAATGCTATCTGAGAGCCATTTGCATCAAGCTCTTTTCTTGTCCCTGCTTTAGGAAGAGAAGACAAAAATTAATGGTATTGTATTTCCAGACACGAGAATGTTTTTCAGAGATTATGGACTCCGCTGGATTTTGTCATCTTCATCTTCTAATCTAGAAGATGTACTTATCCTATTTTGTAGATGGTGAAAAATTGACACAATCATAATTTCATAAACCATGTGTTCAAGGCTATAAAGAAAAACAGAAACAGTTTGCATGGATTTTCATTCCAAATTTGTATAAGGAGAAGTGGTGACTGGGGTTTTCTTTCATTTGCAGTTACACAGCTCTGACCAAGATCAGCCAACCTGAGGTTTACTGCTAACTGGAGGTACAAAAGGAGAAAGAGCAGAAGAAAAGCAGTAGGAAGCGGTAAGTGATGTAAAAAATGCAAAACTGCTATTTGAAATTTCAAATCACAAGCAACTGCAAAACCAAACAGTGCTACTGTGTAGCAAAATGCCAGTGCTCCTGATGTAGTCTGTAGATTTTCTATTTAAAGGATTGTTTTCTTTCAGTAAGATTTAGTTTGTAGACGAGTTATGTTTTGTGTTTGTTTGGCAAGAGATACATCAATTTTGAGGAGAATTTTAAATAGAAATAGACATGCTTGGTACCTGTGTAATCACTGATCCATGGCCAGCTGTAGATCTGAAAGCACTACTTTTTTAAAAAAAAAGGCAAGTATAAAATATTGCAGTTGTTAACTCCTAAGGCAGTAACAAGCAAAAAATTGGAGGGTGTGTTGGATTGGTGTTTAAAGTAGTGGCTCGTTCAGTATTTACAACTGCTGCCAGTCCCCTCTGTTGCCTCTCCACTATTCTTTGAATGATAAATGTATTACAGCAAGGAAGAGCAGTAGGACCACTACTCTATTAGCCCCAAATTAGCTTTTACAACCACATCATCTGACAAGAGATTTGCTAATAGTTTAGTGTCCTCCTTCACCAACAAATTCTTCTACTATTTTGGTGTGGGAAGGATCGATTCTGTGATTTCTGGGAAGTTCTGCAAATCCAGGAAGTACTAACCACTGCCTAAGTGTGTTCAAGTAAATACTACTCTTGTGCCCAGATTCGCTCCATCACTTTTGCCAGTAGTTTTTGCCCTCTGAGTAAGTTAAACTACCTGCCTTTACTATCAACATGGCAACAATTTATTGACAGTTGAGTTGTAGCTGGTCACTATTATTTTAATTATCAAACGTTTGAGGATCAGTTCTAAAGCTTTAGTGTATTTTGTGCTGCTAAAAGAGGCAATTTAATGATCCATTCAAGGCGGTTCCAGTAGCACATTAAAAGTTGCTACTAAAGTCAACAACAGTCTCTGCATGTAACTTAAAGTATTTTTATTGACAGGAATTTTTACAAGCATTTGCTTTTTATTACTTTCACCAAAATAAAGCATATAGCATACAGTGTTTTCACACATTTAGGAGATAAGTAAATGTATCTTGAATTCTTTAATGCATTGATAGCTTTGTAATATAAAGTTTTTTCTTAATTTTTGTTAACTTTAAGTACAGATTGTTTGCCCTTTTTAAAAATGAATTTTTATCTTGTTACCATGTTTCCCTTGTTAACTTGTTTAAAAAAATTGCGAAACTGCAGTGATATTTATTGCTAGAGACAAAAAGTTGCTCTATTAAGATGAAACCTGTATATTAGTTATCAACTAGTAAATTAAAAAACAACCCTAAACGTATGTTGTTAATCAAACAGATACAGAAAAACTTTAAATAATGAACAGCTATTTAACCTTCACCTCCAATTTGTGTATAGAATAATAAAAAAATAATCCAATTTTCATATTTCCACACGGATTGGTATGCATGTGATTTCTGGTATTTGCTGAATTTCATTAGAATTTACAATAAACTTGTTCGTAATTATAAATAAATAGAGGTATAAAGACAAAATCTCATACTGCATTTTTCTTGAAGTTACCAACTATGTGAAATGCATAATTTAAGATCATAAATACAATCCCATTCAACATATCATAGGACTAAGTTCATGTGCTCAGAGTTTGGTGCTGCATAGTCAAGAAAGGAAAAAAAAAAAAAAAATTAAGTGGCACTTAGTGTCTTTAATGGCACTTCTTTCAGCAAAGGATAGTATGCATTTGTGTTACTAGCGAGGGTTACTCTTCAAAACTGTAATACATAGAAGACTAAATAAAGCAGCAACTCCTGTGTTGTGTTTCAGGCTTTAGCTAATGGTACAAGGATCATCGTTGCTGGGTTTCATCTCCCCTTCCAGCAATAAAGTGATCACAGCCTTACTCAAGTAGCTGCATGTTCCCTTTTTTCCAAGTGGGTGAGTATTGTAGAACGCAGTCATGTCATCCTGCAGGAAAGGAAAAAGATGGTTCCATTAGTGTTGGGTGTGGAAAGCAGCCAAGCACAGGCAAACAAGAGGAACGTCACAAATAGATTAGAAATTCAGACTATACAGCTATAGTATCATTCTGCTCAATTTTCAGAAATCTCCAACGTATACTGACCTGATTATGTGGAAAACAGTTACTAAAATGCATTGCATATATTTCTTTACCGAATTTTCCAGTCCTCTGCAGACAACACCACCTTAACATTTTTTTTGTAAATGTAATAGGTGTCAGAGAACAACTACTCTCTTACAAGATGCTGCTAGATGTGTGCTACCACACTGTGAGTGTGAGCCAGGGCCTTAGGTGTACGTCTAGAGATACTGACTAAAGAGGTATATTGAAGAATAAAAAAAAATTTAAAATCCAAGAACACAGGTAGCACATGAACTAATTCATTAATCAGATCAACAAAATAGGTTTCTTTCACTGAACACCTGTTTTGCACAGTTAATGATGATAAAACATCTGCTTATTCTCAAATTATATATTGGCTCCTTGGAGAGAGAGGTGGCTCCTTGGGAGAGCATCTGTCGTTCGTTTCAGTGGGCGGTCTGGCCCAAACCACAACATATAATACAGGTTCAATGCTTTAATTCAGGAAATTGGTTACTTTTATTAAATCAAGGGCAGAGACTGTGTGGTGAAAATATTAGACTTCTGTAGCTTTAGGATGTATTTGCAATTACTGGAGAAAATACTTCTGATGTTTATTACATGTTAACAGGGATTTAACAAAGTTAAAAATATTTCCAAGTCAGTTTAATGGAAAAGCATAGTTCAGACAACTTGGGAGTTTTTAGAAGTGTTTGTTAGGAAAACTTGAGACGGAATATAATCAGAACAATCCTAAGTAGGCTACAGTTGACTGACACTGAAAATACCTGGGAATATGGGAGAGCCAATTTCCACCAACAATCTTAAAGTTGCTATTCACAACTACAAATTGGGATTTTTTTCTAAGAGACAAAAAGGCATAGTTCTAAGTAGACCTGGGCTTAGAAGAAAATATCATCATTGTAATGGAGGCTAGGGCAGCAGCAGTAAAAAAACTGGGGTTTGCAAGGGATTTTTCTGTTTATAGCCATTGGGATTTCCAGCCTGTCACAAAGTCAGCAGCATATTCAAGATACTGTGGAGAGCTGGCACTTAATAGCCATTTGTGTGGATAAGTCTGCCTTTGCTATGGCTGTAACCACTGAATCATCACCCTCCAAAATGGGCAGGCCAAAAGAATCATCATTTCAAGAAAACAAAGGCATTATGGAAGGTGGTGTGTTGCTAAGGCTGGATATCTGGCTTGCTTTCAAATCTTAGTACAAAAAAAAACAGTGGCAAGAAAGTGAACCTTGAAGCTTTGGAAAGAATTCTTAAGGAGCACATCCTTCCTCATCTTTTAAAGGAGCTAAATTCAGCAACAGGAAGTGCTGTTGCATATCAATATGTTATGAATCAATAGATATTCAGAGGTAGCACAGATATCTCTGAATATATTGTGCACAATAAAATGCCAGTCGGAGTGAGGAAGATCATCCTCAGTAGCACAGGGACTTGTCCCACTGCTTTACTCCTATTTCCTCCTTCAACCAGTTCAATGAACCTGGCTTTATTACAGAATTTCAGAGCTTTGAGGCATCAAAACTTTTAGCAAGAATATTTAGAGGTTTTTAAAGCATAAAACCTAAAATCCTAGTGAAGTAAATCTTAAAAGCTACTTAATGATCAGGTTTCATTTATTTGGATTTTAAGCCCTAGAGATTAAAACCTTGCTAGGTCATGAATGCAACTGTAGCACAAAAATCACCAGCTAAGGACAGTTTTGCATATTAAGTTCTTCCATGAGTATTGTCAACATGAGTTCTTTGGTTACTAAATCTTTCTAGTATCTGTGTACATAAGATCCTAAATTCACAGTTCTTGCTAAGCTTCAGTTTTTTCTGTCTTTTTTTGTTATTATTAACTCCTTCTCTGTTCTAGTGTCCCCCTTAATTAATTCTTTCCCCGTTAATGAGTATTATAATTATTTCAACTTCACCCAGACTCTCATCTCAGAGCTCTGTAACATTGTGACTGTTCTTCTTACTGTACTGGTTTGAATTCACAATTCAGCAATAAAGTAAGCACACGTCTTGTATCTCTGCTTATCTTCGCAGACTTATGCAGCACCTGGGTGTATTCATTTCTTGTTGGTGTTCCATTCTGAACCACACAGAATTAACATTTATAACTAACTTCAATAAGAATGGTAAATTCTATAAGACAGTAACATTTTACTCACTTGTTTTTCAGCTCCCTTTGGACTGCTGTGATCTTTCTGAAAGTCATGAAATGCTTCTTGCACCACTTTGTCCAAGTCCACTTTGTCCTGGAACTCCAGCTCAGGATTTCTCTCCAAAATAACCGATATGACCATCAACAACTAGAAGGCAGAAGAATACTGTAAGACTTTGATTTTTTTAAAAAAATTCAGGTTACATACAAACAGGGTTAATAATTGCATATGCCTCTTTCAAGCAGGAAGCCATTTAATAATGGCAGAGGTAATAGTGCTCAGATAATAGAATTCTGACTTTGATAAAAGAATCACTGTAAAAGCAGGCTTTTATGAAAGGTTACAATTTCTGGTGACTACCTAGTTCAGGGCACTGCATTGACATCAAGATCTAACTTTGCTGGGAGCCAGGGAAGTTATTTTCCAGTTCATTCAGTTCACTGTGTGGCTGCACAAATGCTGGTGCTCAGCCAGTGGAGCGGTGAAAAGCGGTGAACACTGAACCTCAGCATTTGATGTTTTGAAGCGTAATCACGTACGGTATAATCGTAGTATGACAAAGTTTATAAAAACCAAAGTCAATTGACACCAATAAAAAGTCATGGTTCAAGGGAATTTCCATTCCTTTTATCTAAAAGGTTTCAAATAGGAAAGTGAACAGGATGAGTGACATGTCATAAAACTACAAGAGGGCAGTAGAGTCTGTATTGGTCATCTTGGGTTTTGATAATTGTGTTCTCTTTTAGCAAAACTTGGGGATGTTCCAGCAAGCAGCATGACGGTTAGCTGTTAGCCAGAATGGAGATGGATTTGATTTCTCCGTGGAGGAATACTCGCAAGCCCCAGAGGCAAACGCTTGGGAACTAACAGAGAACGCTGCTGACAGCACAGATGTCAGTTACCAGGGGTACAGATGCTCTTGATCTGTTCAGAAAGTGCACATTACCTGCAGTGGTAGGGAAGGAGTTTCAACAGCCTCTTGCTTATTGTTAGGTATGGGAACATAAGGAAACAAGAAGTTCCTTGATTCAGTAGCATAAAGCAACTTACAAGCCAGCTTCAGAAAAATGAGAAGAATCTGTCGCAGGGCAAACTGATACTTGAGATCAGTTTTTCCCTAGGCCTAGAAAATTGTTAAGAAAAAGCATGGGCTAGGACATGAAAGAAAGCTACTTTGGGATTGTTCTTCCTACTAGTTTTCACTTCCTTTGACCTAATTGTGTTGGTACTGTCATTAATATTTATCTATTTGCTAAAGGGGAAGAACATCAAGAACTCGGTATATTCTGAACATGTTAACAGGAACCTTAACAGTTAACCAGGAACCATACAAAATCTATGGAAAAAAATACTGAAGCATGTGTTTATATTTAAAATGCTGTTTCTTCAAATATTTGAGCCTCGGTTACTTTTTTCTTTTAAGCTGTAACATACTCGTGTACGTTATAAAATTTAATTCATTGTAGGCCACAGACCTCTACAATAATTTGCCTGTATTCCGGCTGGTCGATATTTTGCAGCATATCTTCAACCAGAAGGGAAAAGTTCATTTCATACATCGTCATATCCGATAACGTTGGTTGCTGAAAAACAAATAATACTTTTACTCAGAGACCATTTGCATTAAATCAAAACCATCCCCCAGGCAGAACCTATTTGCTTGTTGAACAAATAATACTCAACTGAGAAATATGACCACTCTAGGGTCAAAAAGAGGGCAAATTTTAGAGTCCATGACTTGGAAAGGGTCTTCTAGACCTGTGCTTTTACAGATGTGTTTTAACTGGCTTCCATTCTGTTCTAATTGTATTTTGCTCAGAACCAAAAAGGAAACTTGAAAATACTGTTTTTTAAAAAAAAATCATAACAGGAACAAATTACCTCAAATAATACATTATGGCATAAAATAGACATTTTACCTGTGGTAGAAATTTCCCTGCCACTATTAAACCATTAGGAGTTCTCTCCAAGATCTGCCACACCCGGTCATAGAATCCAGCAGGAGTTCGATTGAGAGAACCGTCTATCTGTCTTCTGTTTAACCAGCTTCTGTGGGCAAATGAAATTGGGAACTTGAAGTAAAAAACTGTTAGAGATGCAGAACCAAGCAAGAACCAAGTTCTGTGGTGTAAACCAGTAAGGTAAGCGGTGACAAATACATATTAATGATGCATTTGCAGTATATGTTGTACTTTCTGGTAAGTTACCCTCTAAAGCAAGCAAACACAAGATGCTCAGCATATACAGGTTAGAATGCTAGTGTGTTTGTGCTTTATGTAACTGCAGGAAAAGAATTAATTGTGGCATCTATGCAGTGCAGTACAGTAACAGCAGTAGGCTGAGTTCATTGTCTCTAATCAATTTCAGTCACCATAAACTAGAATCTAAGTAAAACAGAACTCACTGCATGGTACTTATGACAGCCAAATTTATACACATTGAAAAATCCCCAAAAGAAAAGTTGAAGGTAGAAATAAAAGGTTGCTTTCTTAATACAAAGAAAGAAGCATATGACAATGTCAGAAATACTCTGACCTGTGTAAATGACTATGGTAAGGAAGAGAGTCCTGCAAACTGTATGAGCAAAACGAGCTTTGTAACTGTTCAGACCACTAAAAGAACAATGCCTAACTATAAAAAGACTACCCACAATCTTGTGACCTACATAAATAGGTCAAAAAGAGTATCTGTGGAAGTCTGCACTCTGTTGGCGAGATATATATATTTGTGTTTGTCTATATGGTGTCATATCCCGGAGCTCAGTGTAAAAGGTAGAAAAGTAGTAAAAATTTTACCCTCCATGGAAAGTTGGAGAGATGTAAGTTGTGAGACCCTGTTAGGGAGGTAAATATACCATTATCCACTTCATGTATGAGACATTAGTTGTTGGTGATACATGGCATCACAATAGCAAAGATCTTCTCTAAGAACCACAACAGTAGGAAAAACTGTGACAGAAAGAAAATGCAAGGAGAAATTGTTCTGTATTTCCTGTCAGGAAGAGAACTTTTTAAAAGCAAGTCACTAATGGTTAAGGAAATAATAATACTGTAGTACAGTAATACTGTACAGGAAGAAGTTAAAGATAGGAAGTTTTGAAGCATATGCTGGCTAGCTTTTGTACTCGGATAACCCCCAAAAAAGAATTTTCATCCTCAGAAAATCAACAGAGTGCTCTTTTCTGACCCAGCTACTGTGCGTTAAAGGAACCAAAAGCAAAAGGCACTGTGACAACCCAGGTAAGATCTCTAATGAAGGAAGGTGCTTGCATTGCTTGATGTGATTCACCAAATTGTTTCCTAAATAGCGTAATATTTAATGGAAAATGCTGCAAAGAGAAACCTAGAGTTGTTCTGCTAAGGTTTTAGAGGAATAATGTCAACATCAACATGAGTAGAGACAGCAACTAACCAGCAAGCATTAATAACCACAGCCAAGACACTGAGAAGCACGCGGGAGATGCGGAGTACAAAGTCAGCTGGATTGAAAGATTCTACATCACACAAATTAGGTAAGAGAGAGCAGACACCGATTTAAAGAGCTTGTTTCTCAGGCATTACAGATTAGGGGAAAAAACAATGTGTTCTGAATTAAGCAGGAACATACGTCGTATGGCGTGGTGTATTTCTTTGTTGAGAAAAGGCCATCATCTATTCAGTCAGGGACTATGGAAATTATCAGCAGTATTATAGGCCAGAGTTTATTCTAGTTTAACTAGAAATAAACCTACAGAACAGCTTTTGGCTTTACTCTTATCAGCATAGTTAAGTGGAAATATTTCCATTTTAACTTTTCTCTTGCACTCTTTGTATCACAATGAATGCTCTCTCTGGCAGCTAGTTACAGACTGGAGAAAGACTACAAGTTTCAGGCAGCACTGCTCTCTCTTGAGAATTCTAGAAATATCTGTTGTTAATTCATATAGTAAGCTAGAAGGAGGAGGGCACTGACCAGCAGACAAACTGTTCTTACAAGGTACTTAAGTAGACAGTAGTGAGTAATTTTTGGCTCCTTTCCCCACCTCAAAGAATATAATGCTTCACATTACTGCCAAAGTATAGAGATAACTACTACAAAGTAAGACTTCCCCAAAGATAAAGCTAAGAGGGGAAGATGCAATATAAAAGAAACCATTGTAGAATTTGGACACGTGAAAGAGTGAAAAAGTGGATTTTTGCTACCTTTCCTTAAATAAGCATATTAGTGATTGCAGATGCCTGGTGATTTCAGATGTATACAAAGTAGTTCAGAAATGAAAATTACTTGAGCAGCCTATTATGAATGAAACCAGGTGCCACACACTCACACATCTCATTACCTCCCCTGCTGCTGTGGTTGAAGAATATCCAGCAGAAGCTGCTTCACTTCACTAGGGGACATCTGGTATAAGTCCTTGGCTGGCATGTCCCCAGCACGGATTTTCAATTCATACTTCATAGCATGGATAATCCATCTGAAATAAGGGGAGGAATACATTTATTAATTAAATGCGAAATTACCAAAGATGAAAAATTAGTCTAATAAAATAGCTCATAAGAATTCCACATGATCCTTCTATTTGGCTGTCAGGACATGCATAAAATACCACACAACTGCTCTACTACTCTTACTGTATTGAGGCATTTACTCAGATTACGTGTTTGTTTGCAACATGATACAAACTGAAAGGGATAACGCATAGATTTTAAGAAATGGCTTGTGAAGCATGCTTCTCCTAGGGAAGATGTATTTGACCTCATATTCTCCTACATCCCATTTTCATTAAGACAAACATTTACCTGCCTTTTGATCTTAAAATTCCTACTCAAAATTATGCTCTGACAGCATATGCATTTTGCTGAGAAGTTTAAAAAAAATAATCATAAAACTTAAATGATTTTATGTTTAAAAGGACTTCAGGGCTTATTTATAGCTTTAGCCTTTGAAATTCGTTTTTGCAGTCTGTCACACTTTTCTCTCTATTGCTACTCTTTTGAAAAGATTTGATTAAATAGAAATATATGGCAAGAGTGAAGATTTTTCAGCCTTAGGTATCACAGAGGCAGAACTTTGCAAATTACTGAAGGAAAATGCTGAATTTTATTCTGCATGCTATATAAAAACAGTGCTACAGCCCTCTAATATATTATCCAAGATGAAATAACGTATAGATACATCTGAAGGAAGATAACAGCATGGAGCTCAGTCTCTTACCATCTACATTGCTTCAGTTCAAGTAGGTATTACTATTAAAGGGGGAAAGAAACTTAACTCCTTTTTCTTCAAACAGTCCATCATGTAACACCTGATGAAGCCTGGGTTATATCAAAGAGCCTTACACTGTTTATCAGAAAATGCAGACTATTGCTAAGAGAGTTACCTTGTCATCGGTACAGCCACATGCCACAGGCATTTCATGATGTAGCCCACAAGGTACAGAATGGTTTTGTTTATGTAAGTCAAGTCACAATCGTTTCTGCAGGATTCTTTGTAACTAGACAGGATTTTGAGATGTCAGGCCAACTGATTCAATGCTGCTTTAAATTTGAGGTTTGTAGGACCAGTCATTGAAGGTGCAAGATACAAGAGAACATTGGGCAATATGGACACAGTACATTGTCCAGAACACGCTACTTTTATTTATTTCAGTGGGTGAATAGTATCATTCCCTTATTACTAAGATTAATGATGCCAGCTGGCTTAGGAAACAGTTCTTTTTTTCACTGGTGACTGAAGTGTATCCACGTGGAAGTCATTCACTGGTATTTTCTCTTTGCAGTGGCCCACAAAACAGCAAGGGCAAGAGTGGACCTTCTGCTGAACTCGTCACTGATAAGAGGTGGGTAGAAGTGAGTTGGTTGGAGATTTTTACAGTAATAGTGCTGTCAGGAACTTGATCTATTTTAACATGAAACCCTGAAAAAAGACACTAAATCAAATCATTATGAAACTGGAATGGTGTTTCTGTGAGAAGGTTAATTTTGCTCACTGGAGTGGGTGATGATAACACTGAAATAAAGGAAATTGAATCTCTAGCATTAACCATGGAAGAAAGAAAAAAAGAATTGCAAAAGGATGAACTACAGAGAATGAGGAAGGGGAGGAAAGAGAAGTAACATGGACTTATAGGGGGTACAGAAAAGGTATTTAAGTGCAAAAGTATAGATGTACTTGACGTTAAATACAGGTGATTTGTAAAGATTTTGATTTTATGAAGACTGGAACGTAGTGCTAAAGTGAAATGTGAATCACGTGTGCTAGGAAAAAAGCCTGCTGGTATCTACCTCCAGTGATGAAATGCTATATTTTTGCTATGAAAAAAATATACGAAGATGGAGCACTTCAAGTTCTAATTTTAAAGCATGCTCACTAATTCTGTAAATCTCAGTCAGTAGCACCTGGCCTCTTCAAAGAAGTGCTTATTCAAATGCATCTGTCTCTTCCTAAACATGAAAACCTGTTAATTTCTGTAGACAGCAAAATAAATGCAGATACCATGGAATATGATAACACCCCAGCACAGACTATTTGTAGGTCACCTTATCAAAGAACTAAATACAACAGTCCAGTGGGTAAATGATGTTTTAAACTTGATTCAGGGTTGTGGTTCCTAAGCTATGTACAGCTTGGCCTAACCTAGTTAGTATAGAATTGGACAACTCTGTAGCTGATGAACAGGCAAGAGGTGTGGGGGGTGTGTGCCTGTAATAGGGACACTGTTGAGTGAAGGGGGGGTATCTGGGGGTTTTTTTTGAAGAACAAAAAGACATTTTTAGGAACCTTATAGGACAAATCAGGTTTTTCTTTACCATAGCAGTTAAGTATTTTAGTGTAAAGAACTGCTCTTGATCAATGTCTTTGTTATGCCAGATACAAGATGTTCATATTCACCAAGTATCAGATGTATACCTTGGTGCCTCAAAATATTTTAGGAAAAGCTGTAACAGTTAATACATTTGCAGCGCAGAAGGCTTTTATTACCTGAAGTCCCCATTACAGACAACAGTCTGAAAGAACAAGCTACCTTTTTAGGCAGATTATTGTGCTGAAACTCTGAAAAGAAATAGTTTAAACACCTTGAAACACTGTTTCCAAGGGATTTGTTGCTCAGGGTTGCCAGACTTTTAAGTCTGATGTAGACAAGGGTGTATTATGAGCTGAACACTTAACTAGAAACTAGAGAATGCAACTAGAAGCATATGTTGACCTGGAAAAGAATTGTCTGGTTTCAGAAGGGAATCAAATTCATGGTGCATCCTTCCTAGATTATTGCATTTATGCAGTCTCTACCCTTTACCTGTTTGCCCCAAACCTGGATGACATAGGTGACTGCTCAAGCGAGCAAAAAGCTTTTAAAGGCCTCATCCAGGAGCCTTAATCCTAAACTGCACTTCTCCCTCCTTTTCCTCAAGTCCTGAGAGTCTTTTACTGTCCTCTCTACATCTTGATTCTTCCCTCACTGGCAGCAGAGTACATCCCTCACCTCCTCCAACCTGTGTCCCTCCAACCTGCCAGATGGGTGGTCTGCGGGATCAAGCTTTGAAAAATGCTCTAGTTCACCGTGTTAGCCGAAGGAAAGCTTCTCATGGGCTATTAGAAGGATTGCCCCATCTCTACTTTATGCTGCTGACTGGCAAACCTGAGACTAGTTGTGGACCAATTTTGAGCACACTAAATGACAGCAGGCTTCCTAGAAATGTAAAATTGAGGTAAGTAAGTGTTGCTGTGTTGCAAAAATGGTTTATGTAAGAACATACAGCAAAAATCTGCTGCAAACAAAACCAAAGCTATGTCTGCTCTCCTGCAATGCTAATAGTAAGAACAACACAAGATACTTTACTGACCCGATTCGTATCTTCAGCATGCCACTGAAAAGCTCAGGTGAATTTGAGATGATCCAGCCAATATGTATGACGAGTTCCTGCTGAACTACGGCTTCTCTTTCATCTTGTAAATGGCATTTCTCATAGATGATGTTCTTAATCACTGCTGGGGACAAGGGATTAGAAATAACTTCTTCCTCTTGCCCAAAAGCTCCAAGTGTCACCTGCAGTACATTGAAAATAATTCAGAAGATGTGGACAGGATAAAAGCACCGTAGAAACAATTCAGAAATGACACTGCATGAACTCTGCTTTTCTTGTTAATACTTCACAGCACAAAGATAATTTTACGTCAATGACTGATGCTTGTTAATACTGTTAGTTGGATGCTATTAAAAACACAAAATTCACTAAAGACCACAGTAAATATGGAATATATTTTTTCCAAATGAAAATAAAAGTACAAGACCACAGGTCTGGTTTCAAAACTGGCTGTATAATCATGAGTGTACACTAGGTTTAGATAGTCTCATTTCTGACATTTCAGCTGTGGAGCTTACTTAAAATTCAGAATTAAATTTATAGTTTTGTTTTCTTAGTTCTAATAGCATCCTAAAAGTTATAGCTTTCATTTTAAGAAAATCTATTGCTGGTACTGGATTGTTTAATCACACAAAAACTGGAATTTTGTTAAAATTATGATTTGCTTTTAATTTACTGTTAGTAAGACATGGCAGCAGTAGTTTTTCTTCTGTAACAAAGATCAGTATTATAAAGGGATCAATGAAGGTGAGTTAGGTGCAGCTTCCTCTCTGGCTACGTAGCACCAAAAGCACCTACCCAGCCCTCAGTCTGGAGTAAAACAGAGACATAATAATACTGCGTGTAGGTAAGTATACACATATACATATTTTAATGCAAAATCATGTAATATTCAATTACTGTTATTTGGAAACATCTCTTCATGAACTTAATTAAAATTATTGTGGGAAGAAAAAAAAAAGGTCTTCCTTAGGAAAGGAAGAAACATTGATGATTAAACTTTTTTTGGAACAGAAAACCAAAATCCTGAAAGACTTTTTGCTCAGCTGCCACCCATCTGTTGTCTTATGCTCACTTACAGGGAGAGTGGCTACGTCCTCATTAAGTCAGTCTTAAAAGAAGCTTTATTACTTGACTCCGTCTGGTTTTGTGAAATGAGAGGACATATATATAAAATCTAAGAGGTTATGTAGATTGTGCCTCTTCCCTTCTTATCTAGACACTGAACTGTCTTTTCAGTATTGTTCTGTCATTAAATAAATTCGTTAGCCCATAGTTATGCAAGTATTAAATACATCTTTTTTTCCCTCTGGATTTTTCTTGTCAGTAAGGATTCAAGCCATTGGGTACTTTTAAAAGAAGCATCAGAGGCCTTCAAAATTAAAAAGCTTATGTATTTAGTTTCTCTGTTATTATTCCTTAATACATTTCTGAGGAGTAAAGACTTACCTGCTTGCCCTGAACTAAAACATTAGTAATAGATGGTGCAAGGCTGTCCACTAGTTTACCTAAAAGACTTGCTGCGAAGCGCACAACAGACCTGAGGGCAGAAAACAGAGCAATCCCACTGCATATCAAAAGCTAGTTTAATGAATTCACATATAAGTTTGAAGTCTGCCACGGCAGAGATCTCAAAACTAACTCAAGTGGAATTTGGATCAGATTTTATGTAATCTTCCATGGATTTTCATTTTTTTAGTCTAGATATAGGTTAATGAATCAAAAATAAATCTAATTAGAACTCATTAAACTACCAGCTCCATAAAAAGCTTGTTGTTCTTTTCTCAGCATAATCTTGAAAACAGACAGGTAAGAGGTGCCAGCTTCTCTTTTGGGACATTTTTGTCATCTTGCAAGATAACCTTGGCAATTTTTTAGTCTATTTAAGGAAGAGTTAGAAAGATTTTTGCAAGAGAAAGTACAACACATAACATCAAGGCTTTGTTTTGTTTTCCATGCTGAGGTAATATTTCACACACGTAGCATGAAGAGAAGAGACTTGTATAAACTGCTAGGTTAAAAAATAGCTGTAACTTCTAAGAAAACTATGTTTTTATATAACCAGTTGATGGTTAAAGATATAATTACTTTTATTAATAATTTCCTGACAAAATACCAACCTTATAGTCCCATATTTGAGCTTTCCTAGCACAGGCTTTGAGGCTACTAAGAATCATTTATCCACAGAGATAATAAGTTGTAATATGCTATAGTGTTAGTAAAAAATTCAGTCAATGTTGATTCCTGTGAAAACTGCTACACGCTTCTTCAGATCAAGAGCAAAGCATTTCAAAAATGCATTAGCTGATACTATCAAAACACAAATAAGCAAAAAAAATTAAATCTCACGGAGCTCTATTTCAGATTTCTGGGCACTTTACCTGTTTCCCATGTACCAGTAAAGTAGTAATATGTGGGGTAATAGAAGAAGAAAATTTCTGTGCAAATGCAGCACTGTAGCGCAACACCAACCTATATGTATGTCACATGGCAATCATGGAAGAGAAATGAAAAACAGTTTACATATCTTGTTCCTAAAAATTCTTTTGACTTTTAATCTTTACAAAAAATACCACCAAGGGATTTTGGTTCTACCTTATTATTGGTAAAGGCCCATTTAACTGTATGAATGGACTAAAAAGAAAACCGATTTTTATATTTGCAGCCTCATCTGTTAGGAGTAGTTACAGAGTGAGAGAACAGAAGTCATGACAGGCTCAACTCATTTCTTTGATTAAAAAGAAATGAAATCTCTACTGAGCTTCAGGGCAAAGAAATTAATAGACAACATGTAAATACCAACCTACTTGCTGAACCTTTTAAAGTTATTGTGACCAAGTCAGGCTCAAAGCAAATTATTTTGGGGCTATAAACTGTGTATCAACTGAACTGGTTTTATATTTGATCACCAGCCTTGCTACAGAAAGCTATTGATAATATTTTATTACCCCCTGTAAGAAATAAGAATATTAGCATTCTTTTCTCATTATTTGAATTTAACAAGAGTGAACGTTAGCAATAGCACTCATAGCAAAACCAGCCTATTGCTCTTTTATATTTTAAAAGATAACAGTAAGAAAACACTTCTGAATATTTTTAAAGCATTGTAGACCAGATCTTCAGCTGCAATGAACAAATACAATTTTGTCAGTAAAGCTGTCCTTTTTTTCCCCCTTTAATTGTGTAAGAATCGAGCTTTACTCTCTATAAACACATTAGGGAAAAAAATAAATGACGTAAACCAAAAGGAACATGACACATGTATACAAACCAGAGCTTTTTGCTGCCAGCTCGTCTGTAGATTCTTTCAATATGCTCAGCAACAGTACCTAAATGCAATTAGAAAAAAAACAACACACATGCAAAACACAAGGAAAAAAGATACACAGGTTTTCATTTAATACTAATAAGGTAAATTTGATGAGATCAGTTAATTCTGAATCAGCTTTAATAAAGCACTTACCTGTTCTGCTTAACATCTAAAATGTAGATGCAATCAAGTGCCCTATCATCTACTCGTGTGTTGTTATGCAAGGAGCCAAACCGGATTTCAGTTTAATTTGCTGCTCGTGCTCTGAAGAGACCTATGTACCACTTCTTGCAGTATATTGGGGAAAATTGTACAGATTTAGCCTATAAAGTACATCCTCATCACAAGGTACATCCTCAAACTGCAGATTCTGTTTGGCTACAGGATACAGATGCTCTCTCCACTGTCCTGCCTCTTCCTTGAGCTAAAACCTACAGGAAGCAACAGGGAATTCTTGTGCTTGACAGCACAGTTCACTGTAGTGATTATGTCTGGGCAAAGTTTGTAATGCCTAATTCCAAAACATCAGTTGTTTTCAACTTTGTACGTGAACAACAGATCACCTGCTTAATCACGTGGGATGTGAGATTTGGATTTTACAGGAAGTCGGGCGAGTATGAAGGAGAGGATCTTTCACTGCTTGGTGGCTCTGCCCAGAATAACCCCAGGGGGGTGCCCTAAGGTGCACCCAAGTGCCACTCGCCTTGGTACTCGGGTGCATTACAGCACTGCTCCCGGGAAGCTAATTGCCACTGCTGCAAAGTACAACAAAGGATATTGGACAGATAAGACATTATGTTACTGATTTACTACTCTCCTTCTCCAAGATGATTTTCTGTGTGCCAAAACCAAAGAGAACATTTTGTGAAGTGTTAGGTATTAAATTAGCATCCTGCTGTACAGACATGACCTAAAAGTAAGAGGGCAGGAAATAGGAACAGCACTGCTTCTAAGTCAAAATAGGTAGTCCAGGATTCAGAGAAGGCATGAAATACATTAATTACATCAATCAGAACAATAGATGCCATTCTTTTGCCAGCCCATAGTTGATCATAGTTGCAAGTTGAACTTGCTATAGTGACATCTCTTCAACTGTGCAGGGGTCAAGTGGGGACTATTATATTACAGGTAAAAATAGTGACAAACATTCCATTATTTAGCTTCCAGATTTTGAATTCTCAGATGGAATGGCAGTGTTTTTCGTGCCAGGCACTTACTGGTGAACAGTAAGTTCATCTATAACAACAACAAAGTTGACTCACAAAGTCATGGCCCGTGCCTGTCAGCTGAAACACCCGAGGTTCTTCAGCTTTTATTTTTAGATCTCTGTTTTATTGATTGTGTGATTATTTAATGTCAGTCTCAGTAATCTCCAGTCGCAGGAGGACAGGAACTTTTGTCAGTGACTCAGTCTGTTTAATGCAAGGTGCATATTAAAAAGGTTATAATTATCTACTATTTCATGCTGGATGGCACAAAAAGGTCTATTCGAGTTATCTCTGAACAGTCGGAGGCAGAATAGTACATTTTTTGACATAAATGGTTTCAAGAGAATTTTTAAGTTCATCATCATGATCTAATGGTCAGAAGTGGTTCTGCTGGTTGCTTACAGAGGTTAGGAAAGCTGCCTCAAGTTGTTTCACAGAGCCAAGAATGATACAAGCTACAAAGGACTCAGGAAAGCTCCTGAGGGTCTCAAAGTCCAAGCAGATCCCAGGTAACAGCGGCCGAGCAGCCGCTTCAGGGGCTGCACACGAGGCTGGGGCTGGTGCTGACCGTGACCTTGGACTCACATTGTATTTCACTAACACGCTGTGTATCAGCCAATTAATTTCATCCCACTTTACTTTCCTTTCCATGACACTTTCAATACATCAATACTGATATATTTATGCCAAAACGACAACTCTTCATCACAAGAACCAGCTGTCCTATATCAAAATTATGAAGCAGGGCTCTCTAACATGAGGTGATAAGTTACACTGCTTGATGAATAACTAAGAGAATATTACTTCATCTTAATGTTCCTCTTTTTCTGAGAAGTATTCATATATACAAAGGGAGCTAATAAGCAGTCCTTGGGGGGGGAAAAAAAACCCCACCAAATCTTGCAGCACAAAAGTCTTGGTAGCCTCTTTGAATTACTTTGTATGAATTTAAATCCTGTGCTCTAATACAAATCCGCCATAGAAAATTAAAGTAAGAGTCACAGATATATTAAACTAGTTTAATTACATAAAAAGTAAAATAAAAAATCAGTATAAAACACATTTCAAACTAAATGTTACAGACACACAAACTTGCCTTTAGTTTCAGTTTTCTGTACAAGGTCAAATCCCCTGTTTTTCATATCTCTGTGTTCAAAATTACAACCAGATACAGCACCAGCCTACAAACAATCTAAAAGAGTTCATATATTTAGCAGCTCACTCCCTGCCACGCTATGAATTTGCATGTCCCATTTAATGCAGAAATTGCTTTAAATGGAAAAGAAAATAGCTACACAACTGCTTGCATGCATGGCTATTATTCATCTTCATTACAATTTAACATACAGCTGCTTCCTGAAATACTCAGAACAGTCAAATGAAAGAAGCTCTTACCTTCCTTGGTGATAAAATTCGGTCCTTCCCTTTTAAGCAATATACCTGAGAGCAACGCTTGACTTGCCAGGCAATTGCAGTCCTTAAAAAAAAAACAACCAGCAACAATGTGACCACAAATAGCCTTCAGATTTTCAGTGAAGCAAAACCAGAAGACCTATTAAAAATTTTAAGCAAAACCAAAGGACCTTTTCTTTAATTAAGAAAAAAAAAATACCTAGAAATCTTGTTTTTAAGGGGACTTCACAACCATTTCATGCCCTGTGTGTGCTGTATCCTTATCACTCCTTTTCACTGTAAGCTTCCAGAGGCTTCTCCATGATTCAAATTATGTTGTACTAACTTGGCCTCAGAAGTATTTCCTGATTTTTCTGCTCTTGGGTCCTGTCATCATTTACAGCAGAAACACTTGTAATGACACAAGGAACCAAGCAGAATACCTTGTGTGTTCCTACTCATCTAGAAACAGCCACCAGTAGTTTTTTCTAGATACAGGAAACATGCCAGACTGGAAGTTTCTTTTGGTATCATTAAGAAGCTACCAGTCTATCGGAGTGAATACCAACTGTTGAAGTCTTTTGAATTTCAGCCTAGCAATAAAATATCTATCCATACTTTTAGATGGTGACCTATTACCAGCAGAAGATTTGGGTAGCTGGGAGAAATGGAAGCCAACAGCTACAGCATGAAGGGCCAGAAAGTTCTGTGATCTTAAGATAAAGGACTGTCGAGAAGAAGATTCCCTGAGTACGAGAAGGAACTCATAGACCATGGACTCGCTTAGGTTGGAAAAGACCTTTAAGATAATCGAGTCAGACATTTTATGTTACCAGCTGTATTATTAACACTGAACTGTGACACTAATCCTGTTGATCTAAGGAGGCTGCTGCTAAAAAGAATAGCAGCACAAAATTTCTCTTTTCATGAGCAGAAAGTTACACTGGATTTTCATCAAGTTTTCTTACATTAAGTTTCTGCAGGATCTCGTATGTTGACTTGTTCTTCCAGTCATTAATGTTTAAATCTGGTTGCTGCTCGAGTTCAGAGGCATTTGGAGTACTAGACTGTCTCTTGACTTTTGAATGTTTTGGAAGATCCAACTCCTCCAAACTCTTAAACACAGGAGCCCTGAAACAAAATATTTCATTCCTTCATAGTTCAGAAAATATTTTAATTATCAAATATTTCATCATTATTATTTACACATAGCCTTACTCTTCTGTATCAGCGATTCTTAGGAAGTCAAGTTGTTCAACAACTGCTCCAGATATTAATGTCTGAAATTAAAAAATGAAGAAATTAAAACAGATGCAGCAATGTATATCACTAAAGAGTTGTCTTTTGATCTCAATATGTTGCTGGTGGCTCGCACTGAGAAAGTAGTTTATCTACAGTTCCAAATATCTTTACATTTTCAGAGTATTTTTCCTTCCTTAAGATCTCGCTTAAGACAGCGGATGTCTCTCAGGGCTGCTCTCTCTTTTTTGCTGATGTTCTGCTGTTCTTTTACTTGCAACATACAGCGCAGTCAACCAATGCCCACCCCCAAAAAAAAACCCCGGGTCTGATGAAAACACCTGAGATCAAGGATTTGCATTCCTCAGAGTAAAAGTGAGAGATTACAGTTAAGGAGAAAGCATATTATGTTCCACCAGGAAATGCAGTGATTGCCATCATCCACCATTGGCCTTAAAGCCAAATAAACATTTGTTTGTAGTTTTACCATGTACTCCTTTTAATGGATAACAAACATAGCAAAGACCAACATCTTAAACACTTTAAAACTACTAATTACTTTTTTTGTTTCCAAAAGTCTTCCTAGAAGGTGAATGAGTATGGAAGGGGAAGTTCATTCCCTGACAAGTGCAGTGATTAAAGTAAAGCCACATTACGTAGACTGAAAAATTTCTTGCCTACTGATACATCAGTTCAAGTAAATGCAAGGCAAGAGAGTCATTGCAGTTAATTAAAAAAAAAAAACAAAACCAACAACCAAAACCACACAACAAGAAAACCCAAACAAACACAAAACAAAAAACCCTCAACAAACAGAAAACCACCACAACAACTACTGTCAACAAATGAAAATGCTTCCAAGGACTAATGGCATTTGCTATAGGAAAAGTCAAAGTTAACAGGAGAGATTGCATGACCTACATGTGACCAGTTGAAATACATAAATACTTGAAAAATGACAAGGATATCTTAAACCATTATAGCCATAAGTATTTAATTTACAAACGACCCAGCTCTTCTACAAATTCATGATTTTCTGGGGAACAAGAAACCGTAACTGTGTCTTTGGTCTTCTGTCTTACAAGAAGAAGGGTTCTTCAAAAGATGTAAGCTAAGATTAACAGCCCACGTAAGTATCTAAAGCCAGCACCTGACTCAGTAATTTTCACATTTTAATGAAGCAACGTTCCTGCTTTAAGATTAATTCAAACAGCAGAGATGTTAAAACTAGATCTTAGTTCTTGTAAGAATTTTAATATATGTAAAGCACCTTTTTTTCTCCCCTCATTGATTATCTAACCAAAAGAAATCCCTCAACGCTTGACATCACGGATTTATCCTTTGTGGTAATTTCACAAGATTGCTGAACATTAAAAAAAAAATCTCCCTTTTGAAAATCCTCTATGAACATTATCATTTTCAAAAGACTCCTCAAAGAGGATTAAAATAAACCCTTGTTTCTTTTGAGATAAAACAAAAACTACCAAATACCTTGCATCTTGACTCCTTAATTTTACGATGCAAAATGAAATACTTAGAAGTCACATGAAAAGCAAAAGCAGTAAGAATAACTGGACCAATACTAGGAGGGGAGAACATCCTACCTGTACTCTGTCAACATGCACTTTCACTCCGCCAACAATTCCCTTTCTAAAGGCTGCCAACATGTCCAGTATCGGATTGAATCTGCTCCCTCTGAAATTTGAAATAGAGCTCCATTAATCTTGCAATTAGGTAAACAGCAGGCTGCAACTGATGCTTTTGTGTCTCTCTACCTTATATTGTCTTCACGGATAAGTACAACGAACAGTGGACGCCCGTGCATTTTCCAGTACTGCTTAATGAACTGCAGTGCATTCTAGGTAAGAAATAATGTGTTAGTCACAAACAAATGAAAAATGCACAAGCACAACAAACCAGAATACACAGTACAAGATGTCAGAAGAGCTGTCTTAATATAACAGCTCTGAAAAACCCAACAGACTAAAAAAACCTTAGCTAATAAATCACTAACAGATTTCTTCAATAAATATAAGCTGCTTTCAGGCACTGCTATTTCACAGATTTTCTGAAAATGCTCCTTGCCTATATATTGGGCACAGACTAAAGCACTAGAGAGTGCTGTGCACTGAACTGCAGGTGATGACCTGGTGAGGCTGCTGGGGCTCTGGGGCTTGACTCACAGCCCCGGGCATGGAACAACCACCGCCCCCTTCCAGGCACTGAAGCCCAGAGGACTCCCCGGGTGAGCTTTGCTCTGCCGCCTGCCGTGGGTAAGGAAGGCAATTCTTAATTTTGTGCAAAGTCAGGTACTGTTTTCTCCAGGTGAGGCTTTCGCATTTCCCTTTAAAGAGACCAGTCTCCTTTTCAGCCAAGAACATTTGTTTTCCCCAAGAAACATCATGATTTGCTTGCTGCGTTTCCAGTCACTGGTGGGGGAGATTTTGTCAGAAATAGTCACTAGAGCTGGTTCTGGGCTGACAGGATATTCATCTTAATACACTGTCTGGTGTATACTGCAAGTTTGGTTTTATATTAGAACAATACACGCTATAAAGTGTTCCCTTTCAATCTTCTGTTTTATCAAACTTCACAGTTTGTTCTTCTACAGACTCTCTTTCTACCAGTTTCTCAAAGGAAAAGTTACAGGTAAATACCTTAATGTCATCAATCAACATCATAACGTCCTGAGACATGTAGAAATCACTTAGATCAAAAATGATCGAGTAGCAAACTACAGTCTTTCCTAGTATTCGATAAATCTGTTGAGAGAAAAAGCTTCCATTAATCTTTTTTTTTTTTAAATATTTGAAGGACTGAAGTAGCTGAAGGGGGGAAAGGGGTATTTTGAAACTTGAAGTAATACTGAATGTAAAACAGTTGAATTAAAAATATTTAAGATAAAACCTACATATCAAATTTTAGGTACTTTTTTTTTATTAGGATGCAGCTCTAATTCTATGTGAAAGCAGTTCACCGCCATTCAGCCTGGCTTGGCCCAGTGTTGCTGTAATTGGATGTATTGGATAAAATATATTTCAATTCTATTTAAAATCATTCAGAGACTAATCCAATGTTCATCTGAAATATACATTAATAACAGAAAAAAATTTTGCAACAACCTTTGATGTTCCAAGGCATCCTATGGGCCTGTCCGGTCTTCCAGATAATCCCAATTTGTCATTGACTCCCAAATGGAAGTAAGCCTGTGAGAAAGAATCACCAAAACTGAGGGAAACACAGATAAAAGCCTTTTTCATGCTCCCACCAGGTCTCACATAGGAAGCTGTGCATTCTGCCTTAATTAGAAAGCAAGATTCATAACATGAGGTCGTTATTTCTACTGGGTTTTCCCTTTTTTTTTTAATATACTTCTGTATAACAACTATTAATTAAGTAGCAGAATGATTAGATTGGGTAAATTTACAGTTCAAAGACCAATTTTAATTGTTTTGATACCAGCAGGTACCTTTACAGCAGAGAAATGAGATATGTAACTGAAGCAAGAAACCCAAGAGGGCAGCAGGCTGCTCCCCAGCGGTCGGCCCTTCCTCCCAGAGCAGACCAGCGCTCCGCTCCAGGTATGGTGTAACCCTTCCCCTCCCTCCTCCTCATGGTAATTTTGGGAGGCTGAAGGATTTTCCCCTTACTCATGAAGGTGAAAATACAGTTGCCACTGGTTCACATCACTGAGGGTAAGCGGGGCCGCGGGGCAGATGCGGATGCTGTGACTGGGACACGTGGGTGCAGCTCGGGCAAAGCACCAGGGCCCTGTCTCTCTGCACAGTTTCAACACTCAACTAAAACTTGTTGTTTCCTATGTTAGGTCTTATTTTTACCTTCTTACTCCAGTTATTTCTTTTAGTCCCTATACTGAAAATATTATTAAAAGTTTCAAATAGGCCATTGAAATAATTTTTTGAAAGGACCATTTTTTGAAGACCAAATTTTTGAAAGGATCATTTGCATTTATTGCCTGATCAGTTTTGCCTTCTGTAAGGCTTTTCCAGTGTGGGTACAAAGGTAAAAGAGTAATACAAGAACTCTCTTTAAAGACCTTTAGTGTAATTTTAGTAAAGGCCTGCAAAATGAATGCATCAACAACATAAGCAAGAGGGAATCATCTCATTATTCATCGCTTGATTCTTATTTGAGTTAAATTATGTCTGCATAGAATTACTTCAACTGATACAATTTTGCAAGACTTGCATATTAAAGAAATAATCTTCATTTATTACAGCGTATGAGAATAAAAACCTAAAAAAACAAACCCAAGCAAGCTGTGAGCAAAACAGTATAAATGTATTAGTTAAGCCAGACTGAAAGCTGTAATTTTTCCCTTACTTGGGCTGGTTTAGGTAAGGAACCCACAATCCCTAAAATTTCAGAACATTCAGAATCCAGAACATTTTCCTAATCTTTCCTTAAGTCATAGGAAGATAACACAGGAGCAAATGAAAACATTTTAACAAACATTACACTCAGTAGCTTTTTACTGCTGCAGCTTGCGGCCTTCCAGATACTGCCTGTGTTCCTGCATTAAGACCAAGAACTACTTAAAAAAGAAAATAAACAAAATAACCTACATCGCCTGTTCATCCAGACTCAAGTGAGAAAGGAACTGAGACATCAAATCACTAACAGCTTTAAATAACCCCTCTAGACATAAGAAAACCAAAAGACTGTTGAGCCCCTTTGTGCAGTAAATAACAGAGAGGAGAAGAATGGCAGTAGACGTGATAACGCTAAAAGGACCTTCATTTTGCTAGAACACAAAACATAAAATGTTTTCTTAACAAAACCAGAACTCCAGTAGTATTGCAATATTGTCTCCTTCCTTGAAGCCTCTTTCTTTAGCTTGAGGCCTCATGTTGTTCTACAGTCAGTTCCATCTTCCGACCTGTTACAGTCAAACCCTCAGCTCAGGTTCAGCACCAGAGCATGGCAACAAAAGCACAGTTTCATGCCCTGTGTAACCTGAAGCCCATATTCCGTGTAGCCAAAATGCTATATATAAAGTACTAAAAATGACCAAAAAAGAGGCCGTGGTGGTGCTAAGAGATGCTGACATGGTCTGGTACGGCCTGTAGATCCCGTCCATCTTCGACTGCTGGCTTCACATGGGGTTGACAGGTACCTGAACAGATGCATCTGAGCTGGCACCATCAGCGAGGCTCAGGACAGGTCAGGGCCACAAGGACCAGGCTTGGAGCGAAAGGAGCTGGTACTCTGTTCAGATGCTACTTGCCTCTACAGGAAAAGGAAAATCTGAAGCCTTCACAGAGGATGAAGAGGATCCTGAATTTGTCCTCACGCCAGTACTTTTTGACTGTGGATTTTTAAATGTGCTGAGTAAAGGGGTAAACCAAAAAGGGGTTAAACACCAAACTTCCTGGATATAGTCAACTCAAGGGACTTCTGAAAAAAACAGAGAAGACTGTATGATGCCTGTTAGAGCGGCTACACTCTGAAATTATATGGTGGTTTATGCCTACTGCCTTAATCCGTTTCTTTGACAATTGCTCATTTGCTTGTTTCTCAATCCAGTTTCACTTACTCTACTGTGCTATTATTATTATTAAAATTTTATTATTGAGTCATTGTTCTTTGAAAGTGGCTCAGGCAATTAGCCTCAGCAGCTAACGCAGAGCATCTGGGCTTCAGTGTTCCCCGTGCACCCGTGTCAGCCTGTCTTCCGATTGAATTACAATAACACAAAAAAGGTATGTAACAACCATTAAGGAGCGTCCTGGTTTGAGATAAAACAGAACCAACTTTCTGTTCAGTAATTTTACATCTTAGCTAGGCCAGTTCTAACTCTCCGAAATTAACGGCATATTGTGGAGAAAGCTGTTCACTCTCAGAGTGATAAGATCAATGTGCTTCATGCCAAGGAATGGTGTGCTGAGAGGCTCTTGCTTATACTTATTGCTCTAACAACCAAGGTCAGCTCATGTCGTTATTTGCCCCGTGGGAGGGTCGGAAGCAGAAAAGCGTGGAGGGGTCCCACCTGTGGGGAGGAGGGGACAGGAGAGGTGACTCAAAACTGACCAACAGGGTATTCCATCCAGCTCTCTTTCTTCAATGGCCGACGTCTGAAGAGGACCCTGTCTGTCCATCTGCCTTTGATCCCGATCCGTGTGTTCCTGACTCCAGAGCTGGAATCCAGTTCCCATCCCTCACTAAGTCCAGTCTGGGACTTCCCCAGTGCCTGCCGGTGATGTCATCCTGGGAGCTTGATATGGTTTTGTATATATTGTATCTATTTCATTATTTCCTTTTTCATTTTAATATTAATATTTCATTAAATTAGTTTAGTTCATTCTGAACTCGTGAATCTCTTTATCTCTCCCCCTTTTTCTCCTGGAGTGAGAAAGTGGGGCGAGAGCATCTGTCACCATCATAGGCCAGTCGGGCTAAACCACGACAAGGAGATACAAGTCTAACAGCTCGATATAAATTCCTACTGTTAAAAAAGAAATTTAGAGGTCGATAAATAGTTTTAAATGCAAAATTCCTTACTTTGACAAGTTCTTTTTGAGCCCATATCTGAATTGGTTCCACCTGCTGGGGGGTCTGAGTTTGGATTCCATACGTGTTCAGAAAAACTTGCAGGCTACAAATGAGATAGTGAGAAATTTAATGACAAATTATAGAAGAGCCTTAGTTTTAACAATTATCTTGGCAGCAGACACACAAGTAGCAGTGTTATATTCTACACTTCCTTAAATACCTTTGGCAAAGTTAAGGTGTCTATCGTTCAGCACTTCCCCAATATATACATTTGTAACAAAAATAAATACATACCGCTGACTTTCCGCTATCAGGGCCACGTGTACAACCAAGTCATTTTCTAAAGGACCCTAGAAAATAATGACAAAATATTTATTAGCATTTACTAACTAAATCGTGTGTTAGATATAGTATGAATAGGGACAATGTCTATTTAAACAATTCTCAAGTCTGGCAGCCATCGCTGTCTCCATTGCTTTTCTTTACGGGGGGAACAAACGGAAAGAACAAGACAGGACTGAAACCTGTAACTCTCAGAACTGCGGGAGGCCTGCCCTATCAGTAGTACTTTGCAAGATGCATTTCAGAGAATTAATAATAAGTAGGTTTCTGGTAATAATTTCCACTGTTTGGTTTGGTTTGTTGGGGGTTTTTTTGGTTGGGTTGGGTTTTTTAATTTAAAAAAAAAAAGTAGGAAAAAATTTTGCTTCATGCAAAAATTTGGAATTTGCACAGTCGATATATTTTCTTTACACCTGATCTGACATAATGTTTTGATAAACATTTTTGTAAAGAGTGAAATAGCTCAGCTATTTGGATAACTGATAATATCAACCCTTTACTCTGAAATATTTTGATCAGGAGCTACTCTTTACAGTTATAGGAAAGATATATTATGTTCTACAGCAGATAACAGCATTTCCTTGCATTCTTTATAAAACAGATGCTTCATGTTTGAACCAAATACTAGTATCATGAAGCCACGCAAATAGGAATGAATTGGACGTGTCGGGTGAAATCATTGACCTGACTCCCCTGGGTCTTAAAAAGGCGATTCACCTCCTCTCTGTTCCCTGGCAGCAGGGATTAGTAGCTAAAAACTGAGAGGTCTGAGTTATTCCTTCTTCATTTCTTTTCTGGCATTCAATGCCTGTAAAATCAACAAACCTAAAAGCCGCACACATTTTCAGTCCTAAAATGCTTTTTGTCTAGAAAACGCCAGAACAAGAATGACAAAAGTTAAATACATCTTCTGTGGATTATACAGAAATACAGCATTTTCTGTGAAGACAGATGGACAGACATAGTGATTTAGAAGAAAAAGTTCAGGGTGAACGCTCGCTCATTCAGGCATCTGTGAGCCTTGATATCAAGTCAGATCTTTGAGATTTGCAGAAGAAATTCGTGATAACGTTTTCCCAAAGTCTATCAGCACTACATTTCTGCCGAAAATGTTGGTATTTTTGCCACATGCAATAAGTTTGTGATGAAAGCATGTGCACTAAGAGACCAGATGAAGAAATTCAATTAACATGAAAAGGTTGTTCTCCTCAAAGTAAGTTTATCATCCTATCAACTGCATTTATACAAACAGTAAGAAAACTCAAGCCAATTCTCTACCATAATCAGAGCATTGGTTAATAAAACAGAAAGCAAAGACATCGCCCCCCTGAAAACGAGAGAGCCCCCTCCAACACTGTACATGGGGAGATGCCTTCAAGTTAAGGCTCAACTTAATTATTACTTTATTGATGACACACTGAGTGGGACTGTAAGCACACGGTAAGCGCAGGCTGAAGCTGTACATAAATCTGTGTATTCTGCATCTCCACTGGGTACGTCCTCCTGTGATACCAGCACTAATTAATGCCTCTCGTAGGCAGATGGACCCAATGCTGTCAGTTATTTGTAGCAGCCAGAACGTGGTGGTTCTACCATGGGCCATAACTAAGCAAATGCTTCTGCAGCACAACGGGCACAACACAAAAGCTGTGTGAAAGATAGCTAGTATTGTGGAAAACTATAAAAAGCTAAAACTACAACTATATTGTGGAAAAGTATAATTGCTGTACAGCTACAGGATTGCTGTAACATTAAACACAAAGTTACTTTCATGATCATTTAACATGTCAAGGCCTGGAAGATCACAAAGAGTGCTCTAGAAAAACACAGATCAAAAGCAGAGCTGTAGCACTCATGAACATCAATGTTGCTGCTTTCGGTAATGACCACGATATATTGCATTTGCTATACATTTAAAAAAAAAAAGTGGAAAAGCATTAAACTCCTAAGTAGTCCACTAATTAAATCGTGTTATTAAAAGTTCCCTTTTCATGTGTTTGATTTCACCTTCGTCTAATAAGGCAAGCTGGGGTGTTGTTCACACAACATCAATCAGCGTCTCCCCAAGAGGCTGCACGAGTCCCCCCCCTGGGCTCACCCTTCTGCCTCGCGTTCTCACATCCAATAGTGGGCAGAAGGATCCCTTTCAACTCCATCCCGCGTGCTGCGCAAGTGAGAAATACACCCCGGGCTTTTCAGAAGACCAAGATAAAAGATCAGATTAGTTTTCTTCCTCTCAAAATAGAAAATAAATAAATAAATTAAAAAATCATAGTTTTTAACAAGGTTCTAAACCGTTGGGGGCAGGATAAAGGGAAAAAGCCCTGACTCCATTCCTGGCAGGAGCAGAGGAAGCAGCTCAGTGTTGGTCTTTTGCTGCACTCTCCCCGGACAGATGCTCTCAGTGCCTGCCTCGCTGCAAACCTTCCAGGAAATCTCAGGACTCTGAAAAAAACCCATTCATTCTGAACACGTGGGAAAGTGGGCACGACCATCAAGAACACCGATTGAAGCGGTACCTGCGGGGCTTTCCAAGCGCGTGGAGCGAGAGGAGGAAAACAGCAACAGGATGCAACAGAAGAAATTGTACGTAACCCAAATACTGCACCTCCCTGCTGCAGAACCACCCCGGGATCCTTACAGAACATCTGCTTCTGGAAGCACCCGAGTACTGCGGAACCCGTCACCGGCAGCGCTACCAACACACGGGACTTTTAAATACCACACGGACACACACGTGTCTTAGACTCTAAAATAACATTTTACAGTTTCAGAATTGTGTTAACCGTGGTGGAGAACTGCACTAAGAGAAATGAAAGCAAGAATATGCTTATAATTAACATTACAAACCAAATCGTCCAATATGATACATCTGTCTAAACCATGGAAATTAGACTTGCCCTAACCTGAAATCTCACTTAGGGAGCTGAAAAACGTTAATGTATCTCACTCTACCTACACTTAGTAATTTTAGTTCCTTCTTTACATGTTATCTACTTCCCTGAAAATAAAAAAGAGAAGCAGTCTCTCATCTTGACTATTCTCTTCCCAAGATCATCGGTGGGCATTAACCTTAATTTCCAGTGACGTAAATGAAGTCATAATAAATGATTACTAAGTTTACAAAGCAAAACGTTTAAAAGAATAGTCATCCTATGCAGAACGTAATTAATTGCAACCCTATACATATATTTAAAGTTAACCCAGAATATGAAATAGTCTTACTTTGACAATTTAGTATTATAATTTTTTTTGTTAAATACCAAATTAAATATAAGACAGCAATAAATCCGCTTTCATCAACTCCAGTAAAATACAAAACAAAACCAGAAAATCCCCAGCCCGCTTCTCAAATGTTGTTACCACACAGGCCCCCTTATACAGGTAATTCTCCCAAAACGGAATGCAACAACCGAATCTGTGTTATAATATAATCTTTCCTGGATACGGAGACAGTAACAAGGAATAATAAGCTCTTCTAAGGAATCCAGTTCTCAAGCCTTCTCCCCACTGAAACATACGCGCTTCATTTTCTTCTCTCAATAAAGTAAAGGGAGTGGGGATGGTTCCGTTGTCTTTCTGACTCAGGGATGGGATTTAACCTGAAACACAAGGGACCATCCAGCCCCACAAAGCAATCGTTGTGCGAAGGAGCAGCTCTCTGCCCGCTCTCAGACTGCACTGGGGGAGGCAACACAAAGTAGCAGAGAGCCCTGCCCCAGCGCCACCCTGGCGTTTCCCCCAGAGGCAACACACAGAGACCTCCTCCTGAAAGCAAAACAGAAGGTTTTGGAGGCATTAAATTAGGAGAGAAAACATTTCCTTTTAACTGTGAACAGATGAAATGAATATTTTAGTATTAGTAGCCATTAAGTTTTTACTGCTCATTTGATTCCACAGTTTTCTACAGCAAATGGAATTGTCCTCTTTTAACAGGTTTTCTAGGTTAAGTGATGCATTCACAGCTGTAGTTACATATATATAGTTTTCATAGCAATTTTGCCTTTGTATGTCTATATTACCTTACTCCCCTTTAACTCATTGGTTCCTCAAAGCTCTAAGGTTGGAATATTTCCAGCACTTTTCATTACTTGCTTAAATCTACACAATTATGTGGGCATCAGACATATCTTTGTAGTGGCAACAAAGCCACAAATAAGCTAAATTAACTACATTTTTCAATGACAAGTGTTTGTAGAGATTACAGTCAATGCCATCAAACTATGCCTACGTGGAAAATGCACGTTTCTAAGAACTATTTCCTCAGCATGTGGCTTCAAATAAAAATTTAAAAAGCTTTTCTGGGTACGTCCCTTTTTTTGGTACAAAACCGTACCTCAACAAAAGTGATATACACAGGCATGTGAAATATTTACATATCCTTGTTTATTCCTTACAGGAATGAAATCTAATAAAAGTGGAAATACTTTTTTGTTCGATTTCATTGAATGGTTCTTTAAATATATGGAAAAAAGACAACATCCTAAAGAGAAGAAACTGCTTTTCCATTCTGAAGACATGATTAAGATGTGTTGTGTTCTCGTTTTGTATTTTATTTTTAGTCATTTTCCTAGCACTCTAAGGCAAATACTAAATAATGATTTTGCATAGATTAGCTCAATTAGATAAAATGGCATAATTCAGACAAACTAATTCATTTCTGCCAAAGTTTTAGCAAATTTAAGGAGCTGCAGACAGCCTTTAAAGGGGAAGGTTAACAAGCGTCAGCTCCAGCAAGTTGTCCTAGAAGAGCACAATTGGTCTTTCAAATAATTCTAGGGTAGACAAGTGCTGAGTGCCGAAGGGACAGGAGGACTGTATAAGCACTTGAGAATGACAGACCATCTAGTCTGATGTCCCTTTAACAGTGACAAAGCTCCTTTTCTTTTTTCAGTGTTTGCAGATGAAGCAAAGTATCAAAATCTAACTTTTTAAGTGATTTTCAATTCTCTCGACACTGTTGAGCTTTCAGAGTCCCTTGTTATATTGCCGAATTTTATCAAGTAACTGCATCTTACTAAAGAAGCTCTTCATTGACCCGCAAAGTGACCACTAGGGAGTAAGTTATGAGAAAATAAATTATTGTTGCATTATTTATTCTCTCTTTTGGGAAGCTCTCAGGGCAGAGGCTATTTGTCTCTGAAGACCCTGAAAAATAGTAAAAATGCTTTTCTACTAAAACATTTCCTGATGAGTCACATGCAGCATCTTTAGAAGAAACTATCAGTTTCTTCAAAGTGTTCATCTGTGGCATATTAAAAGTTATTGGTTTCAAGAATCAAAGAATAAAAAAATGCGGATGGGGTGCATGGAACAGTGACTCAATACAGGCCTCTTCCCGACGGCACTCCCCAGCGGGCACGTGCTGTGGGCAGCTCCCCGTTCCCGCAGCATTCATTATCCCATGGTGTAAGAACAAAGAAAGAAACTGGGAACAAGTGCAGTCACTGAGCTTTCATTGTCCCCTAGGAACGTGGCAAAGCGCGGCACTGGGAACAACACAAGTCTCATTGGGAATGAGCCCACAGGCGGGCACTGGGATTACCTCCTTACAGGAAATAGGAAGAAACAGAGGTTTTAAGCACCATTTGGATGGAGCAAGGAAAACCTTGTTCGCTTCTGATCTCGGAATAAATCTTAAGATAAATTATTTATATTTTATACTTCAATAACAAATTCACAATGCTGAAGAAGGAACTTTAAAAATATGTATTCCTTATACCAAGAAATAAAAAGGCTGAAAAACATCTCTTAGCTACACGTTTCCATACACACAGTTCTTCCTTCTTTAATAAAAGAAGTCCCCCACATACAGGCCATGTTTCTGTCTTGTTATCCTCTCCACTGCAGATTTGAATTATGATGTTTCAAGCATTCCCCGTCCCTGGGCTCTCATTCCTGCTGTGCGTCTAAGCCAAATTCAGGAGCACAAGTATATACCATGCACACCAACAAAGAACCTCATCCTTGTAGCTCTTAGAAGCTCTAAATACAAAAAAAATAGCAATACACTGAAGTGGTAATTAACTTCAAGAAATAAAATACCACAGGCTCATTCTTGCCTTCCTGACATATCTTATAACTCAACGAACTGCATCTGTCTATTAGCAGCTTTTTAAACATACATTTTACATATCATTTTGATTGCACCACGTAATTTGAAGGCACGCGTGCACCACGGCCCCAAAACTGCAGATGTTACAGTCTTCCTCTTAAAAGCCATCATTCATCAACTAAGAAAATGTACATACATTTAATATTTTCCTAGCACTTTAGTTGTAATATTAGAAGACTGTATATAACACGCAGATGACAATTTTTTCAGTAAAAATACTTTAATACTAAACTTCTACTTACCTGATTTGAAAATCTCATGCTCACGTTCCGCTGATCTTGGGGAGGTACGTAACGTCCGATAGGGTCGATATCTTTAGGACTCACTAATTTGTCAGCTGAAAATAAACAATAATAAAAATACAGAATGACTTGAGTCATTTCTGCAGCTTTTGTGAAGGAGGCAAACCTATTTTATGTGGTGGGTTCTGCTGACATTGATCTTTGGTACAGATCAACGATTTACAGATCAAAATGACATTCTGCAAAACTGTATTAACTTTACAACTAATGACTCAAGCATCATTCTTGCCGTAGCTAATACTGTAGTACATAAAAACAATCCTTTATTTTTTCACAGAGATTTGTTAAAAGACTATATTCAGACAACAGACTCCACAAATCACATAAAAAGCCCTCAATCCACAACCATGCAATTATTCTAGAGCTTTAACTAGAAACTCAATGGTTACCATCAAAAATTATTGAGCTTTGAGGAAAAGCAGCCAGCCTCTGTCTCAAGGCAATCACACTGCTACAATGCTGAAATGGGCAAGGGATATCCATATCTCTCATTACGGTATCTCAAGAAGAAATTGTAAAAAAAAAAAAAAAAAAAAACAAACCCCCAATTAAATACATTTGAAACCTAGCAATTTCTACATGGATTTTTTTACATGGAAGAAAACAACCCCAATGCTAAAATTCCATTATTGTAACTTTCTCTTGAAAACAATTTAAGTAGTCCAATAAAAGTATACTACTAAAAAGTTTCCAAAAATGCCCTGAATAAAGGTTCACAATCCACTGAGAGCTATTATGCCCTTCAAATAAACATTCTCCCATCAAAATCTCATTTTGATGTGAAACCATCCAAACTTTATTTGATTTCTGCTACAGCGAGTGTTGCAGTGCATTTTCATTTCTCCTAAATACAAGTCAACAATTTTGCACACGTTCTTAAAAAGCTCTAACACTAGGAAATCAGCTGTTAATCTGACAAAGAAATAACTCATTACTCCAGTACCTTAATTGAGCTACAACAGAGAACCAATGCTCTCTTGGTAAGAAAAATACTACTTAATTTCAGGATGGGCGGTTATGTTAAAAACCAAAAAGCAAAGCTAGATTATGAAAAATTACCACAGACAATTTATTAATACCCTGACACATGAGTTAGCAAAATACATTTTAAGGAAAACAGTCATCTAAGCTCCAGTCCACAGAGTCAGACTTCCCATGCTGCCTAAAGTTACTTAAATTATTTGTAGTGATGCTGATGCCATCAAATTGATCAACCAAATGTTTCCAAGATCAATGGACTCCGTCTCAGAGTTCTTAAAAGCAAGAGCAGCTTCTAAGGATATGTGTTCTGTTTCCACTGCTTTTTCATTTATTTACATTGCTCAGTAATTAAAATATATAGTCAGAATAATTTCATATTTAAACCGACTATACCAATAGACTAACATATAATTTAAGCTGACTTTCAATATTTACAGTTTTATTTAGAAGAGGAATGTCAGTGAATATTCATCACTGATACCACAGATACAAGCGTATTGGAACGCAAAAGCAGAGTTTTCTTTGTTAGCTCATTATTTGCATCAGCAACAACTGAAAATATTTAATCCATTCAGCCTATGCTCTAAAAAATATTGCTAAAAACTCTTCACTTAGTTCTAGGCAGCACTGAATCCACACAAGAAGATACAAAAATGATAAGGAAAAGCACAGGAAAGATAAGAGCGCTACTAAATGAAAGCCTAAACCGAGTGAATTCTCAGTTGCACAGGAGGTAAATACCTGGCATTCCTCTCCCGTGCTCTAAAAGGGGACCCTATCAGAAAGGCTTTAACAAACCCTCTCAACCAGAGCAAGCAAAAAATCCTATGAAAAGTTGCATCACTGCCTGCAAAAAGCACGCTTTTTTAGTTCATAAACAATTTTTTCAGTTGCGTAGGCATGTGGTGAGTCCCAGCAGCCGTGGGCAGGCACTTCCATTCCCTCTGTTGTTCAGAGCCTTTATAAGCAGGATCAAAATTGTGACTTCCCTGCGTCTGTTTGCTCCTCCGTGGGAGGCAGCGAGGTGTGTAAGAATTGACTCAGTTTCATGTTGCTGCATTTAGACAAATTCAGAGCGCAACAGGCAGCCAGGCAGCCCAAAGAGGCAGGAAGGTTACATTCCGTGCTCGCCTACACCACAGAAACAAGGAGGCTGAGCAAATACAAATTAATTGCTACCCTTGAGGCAACACAACAATTTCTGGAATGGATGACAAAACGGGAATCCAGTACCTTCCCTGAACTCAAAGTCTTTGGAGCCCCATCCCTGGAGGTGTCCAAGGCCAGGCTGGATGGGGCTTTGAGCAACCTGGTCTGGTGGGAGGTGTCCCTGCCCAGGGCAGGGGGGTTGGAACTCGATGATCTTTAAGGTCCCTTCCAACTCTAACCATTCTATGAGTCAGGCTTCCACTTAATTAGCAACCGCCAACAAGCAAAGTAGCACACACAAAGGCTTTCACCAAGGACAAGATTGTTATTCAGGTAGGTTTTCATCCAGAAAAGAGCAAAATTAAATGCACCAATTATAAATTAGTATGAATACATGGAGTTCCTGATATAACAATCACCGGTGAATATATTTAGCTTTGTGATTAAATTTCCAGACCCTATTTGCAAAGACTATGAGACAAAAGGAAAAAAAAATATTTTGAAAATAAGCAGAGAGGAACGAAAAGTAGTGAATATAGTGGAGAGAAATTTTCAAAACAGTAAAGGAAACAGTTACTAATGATAACACTTAAAAAAGAGATTTAGAAGAAACAGTGTGTAAGAATGTTCAGCAAAGAACTAAAACAAAACAAAAGAAGGTTATATTACATAAGCAGCATTTAGCAATCAATACATACAATTTCTTTAACCAGCATTCTGCAGGTATAGAAACACACAAACGTTAATACAAGATGAATATCAGCAGAATTACTACAGCTTTCCTGCACACATATCTGAGGATTACTTGGCTAATACTAAAAGGTTAAATTAAATTTTTTTCTCATTAAAGATGAGATTGCCTGCGTTTACTTTCCAGTGTTGGCTAAAAAAGGAATTTTGGAAGGAATGGAGTGAAACAGAGCAGGTGGAGCACCAGACGGGCTCTGCTCTTCCATACCTAAAGATACAGCCACTGCTCTTGCCAAGTCTTGAATTTTTAAACTCCCCTTCAATGTTTCTCATTTTTACTACCAACAGCCCATTTCCCTTTACAGTGTTCACAGGAAAAAAAAAAGGACTACTGACTACTAGGTAAGTGCTGAGCATGTTAAAATAAAGTAATATATCTTTCTCCTAAAGGAAATTCTAAGAAAAAAAATAAAAATCTTAAGTGCGAAGACTTTTCTGGCTTAACAACTGGTTTTGCATTAGCCTTTGAATCATCTCAAGAGAGACCGAGAATTCATTTGTGACTGAAATTCACCGTAACAACCTTCAATGGCCAAACTTTGAAAGGCACTTTTCAAGTGTTATCTGGTCTCTTCTGTTTTAAAGGGTAAAAATAATACAGACTGAAGAAAATATTCACTTTATCTGAGACTGCAACTATTTCAAAGTTTAAACTTGTCTTGCTTAAAGCAGTAAATAATTTGAATTAAATGCTATAGATCACATACAAACATCACTATACAGGTGCAGCTGACGTAATTAATCTGGAAAGCGTTGTGCTAATATATTTTGTCATGAATAATAGAGGAATTAAGATAGAAAGCAAGGAAAAGAAACAGCAAAAAAGAAGCCCATCATGTTTAGAAGATTTTCAGTATTCTATCAAATATTCCAGTAAACTTCATGCAGGACAGAATTTTAAAACACAGAAGAAAAAACAATTTTTGCCTATGGCGTATGTACCAAAGCAGAGGACACACACGACACCCGTAGTTCATTCAAAACTCAAGGAAATGTGTTTGGTCAGATTCAAGAAAAACATTAACAAGACAAAATCCTTCACTTTGGCTGAGCCAAAACCTGCCAGAATTTCCTCAGTCTCTTACCCAGGAGTTTTGCAATGATGTAAATTGCCTGTCCCCACAAGAAAAACTTTCCATCGCGTCCATTGTTGCTGGGAAACCGTTTCTGACTGCCAGGGTTCTTCTTTTCCAGTTCAACAAAATCAGCTGGCACATAGTAATACTTGGGTACAACAGGACACCCTATGGAGTTTTGAAATAAGTACAGTCAGTAAATAAATTCCACTTCCTGTAGCATTTGACTGTAGTCCCCTAATGAAGCTGAAGTGAATTCAAAACAGGAAAAATTATATCCTACCAATAATGTAATGGAACTGAAAGACTGTTGTCATTCATTGTTATCTCTCAAAACCATAATCAGTGCAGGAGACCCAGAGCAATATTAAGCTACTTTATTCTCTACCAAACATTTCCACAGACTCTTTCCCAGAACACGCGCATTGTCTGTGTAGCACCTTACTGCACAAAAAGAAAAATTAAATATTTCTTGCCTAAAGCAAAATGCAGTAGAGATAACAAACCATAATCAAAAGAAATGAAAGCTGCCTCAGAGCAAAACACTTGGGGCGTTTTTTCCTGCATTTAACAACAGATCAGTATCAGACAACTTTTTCTTAGTCAAAAGTAGTCGAACCTTCAATTAAATGAAAATTATCGTTTTTTGCAAGTATGCAAAAACAAGTTAAAACCAACATCTTAATTTTGAAACATCATGAAACAAAATGGCATAACTTCTTCATTGGAATATAGCATATCTTGTACCTAGAACTATGCTACGGGTATTACTGATCACTGTAGATAAACAACCTTTATTTCAACACTCTTTAAGAGTCAGGAATTTAGAAAGACTATTACAAATGACTGACCTATTATATGCAATACAAAAGCAAATTAGTATGCTTTCTGCAAAATTTCACTTTAATATTGCTTTAATTTTTCATTTATTTGGATAAAGAACAGGTGAAGAACAGAATAAAGTTTCAGTGTCTGGTTGGTTGTTAGACACAAAAAAAATTACTGGCAAGAAACTGAGAAAAGTTGAAATGTGAGAGTTACTAGAGACAGAATATTCAAATGAGTGAGGTATCAAACTTTAAGATGAGAAATTTATGATGACATTCAGCAAGAGGAACCACAAGATCAATTTAGCGGCCATGAAACTTCGCATACTCATTAATAACCAGAAAAAAGCAATGATCAGCAAGGTCAAAAAACTTGATACGTAATGAAAATTGGTAAGGAATTCCTTGAATTTCTTGCAGAAACTAGTTCACTTTAACAACTATTCTAAGTTTAAAGAACAAGCCAGACTAAAATATTCTGCATCTACTTGTGTAACTATACCCACAGATGTCAAGAACAGGTGACTAAAGATGCTGCATTTTAAAATTGGATTGTCAGTATATTGAAGCTTGTTCTGTTCTCGGGACAGTTTTTTTCCTCCCACTCAAACTTATGGTCTTTTTCTTCTTTCTTTCAACTGAATTTTGGATGGATGTGGCTGTAGGCCATCAGTAGTCTTGTCTGCAGTTCCACAGACATTCTGGAGTGCACAATTTAAGTAAGAGAACACTTATATTAAAATTAACATCTTGCCACTTTCACTGTTCTAAGCTAAAACCAATTTCATACGTATATACCAAATTATTTTTTTAAATCTTGTGAAGTTAAATGACAGTGAATGACACAAGTAACTATCGACTGCATCCAGGTGGAACATTGAAACAATGTGAGTGTTGGGGGTTAATGTCTTTCTGCAGAATCAAAGTGAACTTTTTAAATAACGACGCACAGGCGAAGGAGGGGAGGAATGAGCTGGTACAGTGCAAATCCTACATTTATATGAGTAGCATTTTTCCAGGTAACATTACTTCTATTATGACAGTTTATGATGTAAAGTATCTACATGAAAGAGACTATTTTTGTATTAGTGTTTTGCCATCAGGAAATATTGCTCTGACTGCAATATCCATTAATAGGACTGTCAGTATTTTAATAAATTCAGATCAGTAAAAAAACAGTGTTTTCAAAGAATGATTATCAGACATTACCTTCAGATGTATGTTGAAGCAAAGGATCCAGAAGATCCTGATATTCCTTTACTTGTGCAGGATTTCCTCTAAAAACTCCTAAAAATAACCAGATAGTAATTGATTTAATGGAAGAAATAACTTTTCCGTGAGATCAATGTTCATAGAAGAAGAAAAATCCAGTGTTTGTTTTTAAATGGATTAGGACCTACACAGTAAATAGTTCATGAAAAGTAAAAGACTAAATCTCACAGGGATCACGAACCAGCTACTTTCTTATTAGCTTAAACTGAAATCCACAGCAAGTTCCTCGGGACAGTAAAGCTGTGAACACAGAGAGGCTCAGGAACCAGACACAGACGAGCTGGAAATAACTCCTTCGTTAGAGCAGAAGGAAGAAGCAGAGGTTGTGTGCCAGTGTGGAGACAAACAAGTAGGTTCTAAATCTTTAGAGACAGGGTTGCAAACTGATCTAGAAGTGAGTTGCCCAGAAACCCCAATAAATAAATACAAAAGGAATTTGGAGTAGGAAATTGAAAAATTCCCCTCCAAAGATTTTTAGATTGAATGTTTACATTGATAAGTTACCTAGGTTTTTGGGTTGTTGTTTTTTTTTTAAAGTCAGACTAACTGGCTACATAGAAAAACATGGCCAGGAAGCACAGGCATTTCAAAGAGAAACTAGGCCTTTTCTGGTTTGCTTTCTTCTCTTCTGAATTCTGTTTCAATTACTACAGAATATCGAACTTGAAAAGACCTGCTGCAACATTCAGTTTGTCAACGTGTTCTCTCTTATACTTCCTTTTCTCTTATGGGCTGCTGTGAAGTTGTGCTGCACTGTGAAAGGTTTAAGGCTTAAAAGGCAATGCAGGACTGAATGTAACAGATTTAAGCTTTTAAAAAACCCATATCTAGTTATATGCTAAAAACAGTTCACATTAAAAATATTGAAAAAAGAGGGGTTGGGTGCTTGGGGTTTTTTAACCCATGAGACAGAACTCTAAATGAGATATTTAGCATATATTTAGCATCACTGTGTTATGGTTTACTTTGGCAGGAGAGGAACATCATTTTGTATCCTTCCTCTGAGAGCTCATCTCTCCAATACCTTTAAAGAACAGGAATGTAAAGCTGTACTTACCATCAATTATCATGAAAATGAAGAACAGAGGGAATTCACACTCAATGCCATCAAAAAGCTGAAAAAAGAAAAATTCATCAGACATTTCATCATTTTGATTTAAGGTAATGCATTTGAATATCCCATTGAATAATTTCAAAGCCACAAAAGAGAAACATGAATGCAACAATCATTTTAGTAGATCACTTTTTCATTTAGCTTACGGCTTCTTAATTCTATGGGCACTTTAACTGTGCTTTTACGTATGCTGTGTCTCATTCTCAAGCAGAATATTTATATAATCTGTTTTATTTTCCACAGAGAAACTACTGGGGAGGGGAAAAAAAAAGTAAATTTTCATTTAGATAACCTTTACTGATAAACACTGTGGTCAAAAGCAAAATTGTTTTCCATACACTCAGTCTGTAGTCAGCTGTGAAATTAAATAAAATGATAAATAACTTCCTTATTTGTTATGTGAAATCAGCTGTACCCTATATGTAAATGGAAGCACATTCATTACAAAACAAATCAATGAGTAACTTGCTGACTTAGCAATCTCTCAAAACTGCACACACCAAATTACAAAATGCATCTTCTTCACTTGAAGCAATTAGGAATCACTGTCCAATTCAAACTGCAAATAGGATTGTGAGGGTCCCTTTTCGTTTCCTTTTCTTTTGGGGGATTGCGCTTTGCTTTTTGTTGTGGTTTTTCTTTTGCTTCTGGTGGGGTTTTGTTGTTGGAGATTTTTTTTTTGGTTCGGTTTTTTTTTGGTTGGTTGGTTTGGGGTTTTTTTTCAGGTTTTGTTTTGTTTTTTTAAGTACTACCTAAGCATTTCAGAAAACCAAAGTTTGTCCTTATATAGGCCAGTTATTCCTTTACCTTAATTTCTGCTGGTTTATAGTAACGTCGCGTTTTGTCCTCCAGCGCTGTTCTGTACCCATCTCTCAGAAATCTTTTAAACCCATATTTTCCTTTTAATTTTCTAAGAATTTTATCTAGTGTTTGACTGAACAAAACCTCATCATCCAAAGCAAATGCAGGATAACTGAGACAGGGCAAAAGAGCCGCATCAGTATTCTGTAGGAGTGGGAGAAATAGCACATTACAGATTTAATTAGATCTCTGGCAATTATTTGATGCACAAACAAAGTCTGTTTAACATACTAAGTGAAATACATATTTGGAACATAATCTTATCTTTATCAAAATCACAGTACTAAATACACTAAAAAAGTGTGCAAAATAAGGCTTCTAAAGATGCATAAGGATAAATTACAAACCCAATATTCAGATGTATGATTTAAAAGAGAACTCATTTGACTCAAAATCTGACCTACTTTAGAGTTGACAATCTGCAGGGATAAGTGAATGCATTCTACAACTTTGCAGTTTTAGAAACAAAAAACATTTGGGTATCCTATCCTCTAAAAGAATCACAAACGAGACTATCTGATTTGCAATTAAGGTGATAATGAAATAATTTCAGGAAAAAATATGAGTAGCATTTCTCAAGAACCATGTGCAACTATAATGAATTAAAAAGACAGGAAAAATTACTAACTACTAAATCAAGACTACGGGTGAGCTTACAGAAACACGAAAATGTAATTTGAAGTTCTACTTCTTATGTCATGCACTGTTTTGTTATTCCTTTCTGCTGAATAACAGAAAGAAATAAAATTTAAAATACCATATTTTCACCAATATCATTGATGTGAACCCAAAAAAGGAAAAAAATAAAGGATGTGAAGATCGCTTCTACAGCATAAGGAACTTATGAAACCAGCTCCTGTCAGAATATTTCAAGTCTCCAACAAATAATAAACAGCAAAAGAGTTCTAAAAGGCTATTAGACTATAAAAAGTAGCTGACAGTGCCTTTTACTTTGATTATCCAGTACTACAACTGTGCTATAATTCTTCTACACAATGAGTAAACTATTAATGTTGAAGCTTAATAGTCTGTTTCATGATCAAAAATGCTATTATACCCCAGAACGAACAAAAAAGCAGTAAAACTATTATCACTCATTTTAAGTTACTTATTTTCGCAAAGGAAATTTACCTTTGATGCTAGTACTGAATTAGATTTTTTCTAATTAATCTGTATTTATATCACTTAGATTTACTCACTGAGGAAATATTTATTTGTAACAGTAGCTTATAACAAGAAATCCTCCATATTCAGCAATTTATGAAAAGCCAACCTTAAAGGCTTCTTTTCTACATAGAAGAATGAATTAAAGCTAAAATAAAATGTTTCAAATCTGCAGGCACTGAGTGCATAGTGGGAAGTAGGCCAAAACAATTACCAAGACTGCAAATCCTACTTAAGTTACTGCAGATCATTAGTACTTTAAATTTTGTTTTTAAATTGTTTAGAAAGCTACAAACAGGCTACCATTTTAAATCAAATATTCAGCAAATAAAGAACACCATCATAATTCCACTTCAGAAAAACAATTACATCACAGTGATATCTCAGAAGCAAAAATTTAATATCTTCCTAGTAAATTCCTAATTTTATTAAGCAGAACATAATGGCCATCATAGAACTAAGAATTATGTTCATATCCATTTATTTTCTCCACACTCTGTTGAGGTGAATTTCATTTAATTACTTACATGAGACCTTGACTCTCGGGGCAGCAATGAACAGAGAGTCTGTCTGTTACGGTTATGGGCATCAAAATCCACAAATATAACAGACCAAGAGCAGCCCTGTAAACAGAACATTACATTTATTTAAGGGGAAGGGAAGAAAGGTTAGCATCTCCTGGTGAAACTGGTTCTTTCTTTTATTTAGGTTACACTGTAATAGTCTGGTAGCTGGTAAGTTTAATCTAAAAACGTACCACAATATCAAATTGAAAACATTTTGATTTTTCAAACGTGTTTAAATATAGCCAAAATCAGACGGTTTTATCTCCTAGTGATCATGACTTACATGATTCATTCAAGCTATAAACTCTTCCATTAATTCTTGAAAAACAATGACTGTATTAAGGACAAAGAAAAAAAGTAGTTATCCCTCCCTGTGACTGCAGGAAATGCTCCATATAGTGATGGTGAATATTTCAGTCAGTTATAACACAAATAATTGGATATTACCTGAGATACCACTTTAGGAAAGGCCTTCCATAGCAAATAAAAATGACCTGCTCTTCAGCTATTGTAAGGTCAATGTTATCAACATCTACTCCTTAGCAAAACCCATTTCCTAGTAAAATTTTGTAACTTTACACTATATCTCTCTGTCAGCTTCTTGACACTTCCTAAAAAAGTCAGAAAAATTCAATAGCTGAGATACTGTTTAAACAGAATCAACAGCATTTAAAAGGATTATCTGTAGGCAATTTTTTGGAAACTCAATGCAGTTTCTTAACGAATGGGTATCTTCATACATGTTGTCATTGATAATGAATCTCAGTGTCACTGTCCCATTGGAAGACATTCAACACTGAACTCATTTCATTACTGTCATAAATACCATACCATACCATCAATTTTCATAAATTCATCAAATTTCTCCTAAAAAGCAGTCAGTTTTGTTGGTATACTGTTCTCTTAGGAAGATTGTTCCGGAACGCACTCTACCTATTAAAAACTTGAATTTCCAACTAAGTACATAAGCTACATAACTAGCTAACTACCCATCTTTCTGTGCCGGTACTAGCATCCGTTCATCTGGCTCTCCAAGCAACAGAGGATTTTCTTACTTACTCTTCACACACAATCTAATAGCTATCATGCAAATACTCAGCTTTTCCTTTTCTAGGCTAAACAAAACATATTTTTCCACTGTCCTCACAGAAAATTATCTCTCTGTTCTCCTAATCATTCTAGCAAGATATACTGAATAGTGCTGAGATAAGAACGTACATAAATAATCACATTTGCTTTGATGATTTGTTATTCTCCTACTTTCTTCTTAATCCAGATTCTGATTATTCATGAATCTCTAAATTCATCTACAACCTCTGAACACAATCTGTCTACACGTGTGAATATGCACTTTCAAAAATCTGTGCTTCACGAAAGGATTCTTTGGGGATTACAAAAGCTGACTAATTTGCATTTGCATCTTGTTTTACAAAGGAACTCTTTTTCATTTCTCTAAAGACTGTAAAGTTCTGTAGTAAAGACACTTTACAAAGGCTTGATATTTTTTTAAAATATAATTTTTTCCACACACTAATATGGGACATGTGGTTCATACACAAAGAATTGATTACACTATGACAAGATCAGACTTGAAACAGCATTCATCTCGTCACTAGCAGTCCCATTTTAGTGCAAACATGCACACACTTAATTCATTAGCTCATTAACTCACAGTGTCAGTAAACGCACGTCCTCTTATGTAGACCTTTTCAAAAAGGTATTGCAGCTTAAATGGAATTCTTACATTAGTGGTAAAAATGTTAAGCTATTTATATGCTGTGAGACTCTGAAGGCAGAGGTTTGGGTTAACCCTATCAAGCCCACAGAAAGAGAAAATAAGTTACAGTACTTTTAGTGGTGATGATTCTAACGTGATTAAGTAAAAACATACACTGAAATGCAATCAGTTCACACTGCATTCTAAATGTAAAATCAACAAATAAGTAAGGAAACCAACCAACCAGGCCCACTTTTACAGTTCTTCCATACAAACTTCAGGAGAACTTAGGAGAATACAGTGGTTTCAGGATCTGGCTATGATCAATGCACAGTTAAGGATTATAGCAGAATTCTTATGCCAATGTCATACACATTAACTGCTTCATACAGATTTATAACTATTGTTTCAGAGATATACAACACACTGGGAATGAATTTAAGAAATTTAGCATAGGATATAAAGCAAAATAATGACAAACTAAGTAACTTATTTATCTGTTATACTGAAAATTCTCTTCTCAATGTGTAAATAAATCTTTTACTGAGGGAACGTTAGGATTAAAGCTTGACTGTATTTTTATGGTTATTATTCCCATGTTTTATGAAATTCTTCTGGTATGATGGAGATGAAAATGAACAGCATTTAAAAACCATGAATGAAATCCTTTTAACGTTAAAGCATGTCAAATTCAGATTAAAGAGAAAGACAATTTATTCAATTTATAATTGTTCTTTATTGCATCTGGCACCTAGAAAGTATAGCAAAGGATGCATTAAAATTATTTTAATATTAGCTAAGCAGTGCTTTGATACAGAACAAAAGTAGTAGGATTTCTTACAGATATATACGCTAATTTGGGAATGGAGGGAAGGAACAGTTTAATGTATCAACAATAAGTGACCTTTATTTTGTCTTTTCTGGGTGCACCCATGAATGCACAAGGAATCTGCCCTATCATGATATACTCAAAGATCTATCACACACACATGCACGTGTGCAAGCACAGCCTCAATCCTACATATTTGTATTAATTAGTCTCTTCCAGCAGCCCCAGTGTGAGTGGAAAAATCTGCATGGAAAGGCTGAGCAGGCTGCTGTGGCCAGCACTGATTTATGCAGGTTGCACGAGCGGAGTTGCAGGTGCAAACAAGTTCCTCTTGAGGGGCTCAGCAGGATTTCTCAAAGCTATTGGAACCCAGCTGGAGCTCAGCACAAAGGCAAACTCTGCCGCAGACTGAAGGTCAAAATGGTTTCTCTTTATGCAAAGTATCTTGGAAATAAACTCTCGAAGCATTTAAAGCTGGTTTTGCTTCAGCAATTTATTCATCCATTTCAGAATTTAGTTTAAAAAGAATCATTTGGAAGAAAAAACAAAAACCCAGCAGACTCATTTACTGGTGCTTGAGGCTGTTGCAAAGGTAAAGACTGTAGATAAACATTTTTTCTGAAATACTGACGTGTGTATAATGTCTGATCATTATTTAAGGTCCTTACTAGCTCCTAGTTCTTGACGCATAGTATCAGCTTTTAAAATGTACATAAAGTAAGCCCAAATTAGACCAAATGGCTAAGTCTTTTTGAAACAGTGTATTTGTGTACATATAAAGAGCACTTTCATACTTCACTCATCAGCAAACCGCCATCAATAACTCCTGAAGAGTGGATTCTCAACAGGCCAAGCCATTGTACTACAGCACTAGCACAAATACAGAGATGCAAAAACCAGCCAAACAAACAAACACCAAAAAACCCCACCACGAAGAGATATCCACAAAAATTGGAATGGATGTCTAAGTCTACAGAAACAGTTTAGGAAGCTCTCCTGCTTTATGCCATAAGACAAAGAAGGGTCTAATAATAGTAAGTGGTACAGCTTTCCATCAATAGATAAGATTGTTTAATAGATCATACTTCTACGTCAGTTGCTGACTATTTAAAACAAATTCTAACTTATATTTTTCATCACAGGCATCTGAATAGCTCTAAGAGGTTTTAGTTTAATGGTTGTTTTTCACATTAATAAACTATAAGGAAGAACTTTTTGTCTAACAATGCTAATAATTATTGTATATGACTGTTCTGATCTGTATCTTCCATTTTACCAATAGAAAAATGGAGACACAAATAACTAAGGATGTTTTAATAAATCAAGCGGTACAGAAAGGAACTTGGAACTTAACTTGGACTGTCTCCCAGTCACACTTTGACAGTTGACCTAGCTTATGCTCATTAGCTCAAACAAAGAGCACCTGAGAATTCCCCTTATTCACCATTAACCATTTCTATCTTCTTTCCTTTGTACTATTTTCTTTACAGCAAACCACTGCACTTAACCCAGTTTCTTAAAGTTGAATATTTGAAACAGACAAGTATCAACATGTGAAAGTCAGATCCATCTGACTTACAAGACAAACAGGAGAGCACAGGCATTACAGAAAGAGAAGAAAAATCCCATCTTCAAGCCAGCAAATATATAGAGAAACTTTACTAAAAAAATACACAAATAGTACTTCAAGTCAAGGTCACAATTACTAAATTATTAAAACTCAAAAGGCTGACATACTGCCTGACTGAAGGAAAAAATACATAAATATAAAAAAAGCTATGCAGGTAAATGTGTGTTTTGAGTGTTACTCAACCCTAAGAAGAGGTAAAGCACGTTTCATCAATGAATGTTTATTTTGCATGAAATACAGACATTTGGGCATGTGGGTAAGGTCCACCAGTTACAAATCAAAAAGGAAGGGATTCCAGGAAAACAGTGCAATAGGAAGGCTTTACTCACTGTCCTGAGCTCACCCACTGGTGACCAACCTGTCCTCCCTTCCACACGATTCACAGACAAAACTCACCAGCAAGTTTTAGAACTATATCTACACACACTTGATGGCATCCAGCTTTCTTTTCAGCTGCACTCCTACCCTTCATTTCCATTCATTAACAACACCAGTAGCTTGACAACGACGTATCTCTTTCATTTGTAAATTTTCTAGATCATTAATTTGAAAGAGTATTCTTTGATTTTAGCTACAGACTACTGTAGGTGTAAAACCTAAAAAAAGATGTACATTGAAGAGGAATACAAGCCAAAGATAAAAATCTAAGAAAAGACTTGCTTTCTTCATTGATCCAAGCCATACAAAAGTATGGCAAAAGATTTTACCACTATACAACAAATTGAAATTAAAAGCCAATAAAACAGCGGGATTATGTACAAGTAGCTTGTTTAAAGTCTTCATCCAAAGACACATGAAGGAACAAAACAGAAGTAAGGTAATACTTGTAGCTAGAATTATATTGTATTATGACCAACAGATAAAATTCCGTGAGAAAAACCTTTTTGGCAACCAAGCCATTTTTCAGAATAAGTGACAATTATTTTAGATTATTTTATTACTTTTTTTTTTTTTTAAAAAGTAATTCATGACAGTAAGGGCACTAATGATTTTATCAGATGAATTCTGTACCTGAAACAGGAGCAAACAGTTTGCAAACTGCCATTTTTTAAAGCTGCAATCTACCAATCTGTGCTAAGTATTTCTAAATACCCTCTGATTCATAGTGTAAATCATTACTGCTAAAAAAAAAAAAAAAAAGAGAGAAGAGAAAACAAACAATTTTTATTACCTGATTTCCAAAGAGATTGAAACCATTAATTGCTTCTAAAGCTGCTTTTGCCAGTCCCACGGAGCTGAGGAGAAAACAAAACAACAAAAACACCCAGAGGTATCAGAATTCAAGCCCAGACCAAAATTTAACATGTTTGACAGCTTTCAGAGCTATGATCTTTTCTTAATTTGAATTTTGTACTTAACCTTTATGTAAACAAAATGATGAAGCAGCAAGTTTGGGGTTGTTTGGCGGTGGGTTGTTTTGGGTTTTTTTTTTTGGAAAATACATTTCAGCATTTTTATTTGTCTTCAAATGTCAGAGACCATCTGGCAAAAGCACTTCTGCTCTCACCTTGCTACTAGACATCTGGCATTATGGATTTCAAGGTCTTGCTAAGAGTCTATTAACAAAGGATTCACTTCAGCACAATTTTTCAACCCAGCTCTCCAGCATTAAACTTTGAAAGACTGATTCTGTCTAACTGTTCATGTAGTAAAAGAACTCATCAATCTGAATTCAGAAAAGGAGGTTTTTCTGATGTCAACCATATAGCAAAACAGCTTTTATTTCACATACTCCATGACTAGTACTCATCACAAAGAAAACAAGACCCAGAAATACTACCAACAAGTTTTTACGTTCATGTTTAGAGACATTAATCACTAGTCATATCTACTAAAATCGTAATAATGATAACATATGTATATTATCAATATGATATGATAATTTTAAAATCAAATTATCTACTGAAATATAATTTATTACTGCTTATGAAAATGATACAGTACATATAAAAATATACACACAAAGACTTCTGCAAGGCCTTTTAATTAAAAAAGCTTTAGTCTTAGACTTTTCTTGTGAGTATTTAAAAAAAAAGGGGAGGGGGAAGCAGCATTCCCTCTCAATGCACACACACACGTTTGACGATTTTTCTTTTTTAAAGAAAAGCTCAAGATAAGCCAATAGAACTCTACTTGCATTTTATATGAAATTTGAAATATGACAGAGGGCAGAGTTTTGAAATACTGTTTTAAAGAATACATAATTATAGCTTCACACGCATCCATTCAACTACAATAATGAATCTAAAGCATTAACATACACATAAAATGCTAAATTTTTGCACACAGTTTCCAAAATTGTAGACGTTAAGGTCACAGGGCATCAAAAAGTAAAATATTAAATGAGCTGTTTCCCAACAGTTCTAGAATTTAAAAATATAATGTACAATGCTACCAGACTTCTGATAGTTCTACTATCGAATACAAGCATCCAAAGGAGGGAAAGGGCTTTGTGCTGCTTACTAAGTGGTGACACAAAAGGGTAGGAACTAGAAATACTATGGAAGTCTAGGTAATAAAACAACCACCTTTTACAGTCTCTTAGATGATCTGGTAAAACAGATTATAGAGCATCCAGTAAAACAAAGCCTACCACAACTGTGAATTATGCCTTTGTCTCCAAGACACAACTGTGCCTCTCACCAATGCACCGCTGTCTCTGCTTCATTTCTATATGAGCTACAACAGCAATTTATTGCCTTCACCAACACCCCACGTGCTATCCCTAAATTACTATCCCAGTTTTGAAGCTCCTCCTTCAGATCAAGTTTCACCTTTCTCCCTAACTGCCCATTCCTTTAGGTAGCAGCTCTGCTTTCCAACTAGATTAGAACTAATTTGAAATATTTTTAGTCAAAATAAGACAATAAATGAGACATCAGAAAAGGAAGACAGAAGACTAACAGGAAAGTGTAGATGTCTACCTTGTTATCCTTAAAAGTTAACAAATCTGAAGACATAGAGCAAAAGATTGAAAAAGGAACAAGCAGAATGAATCAGGCTGACATGACAAAAGATTCAGAGTTAAAAAAAGACCGCAAGGGTAAACAAAAGTGACAGAACACAGTACAAGGACATAGATCAACACAGCAGGAAGAAAGCCTCCAATCTTAGCAAGATAAAAATTATTGGAAAGAAGAATTGAAAGGTTCATCTTTCCATAAAGCCTTCCCTTATAAGAGAGGGGAAGTTGCTGACACTCTCCTCAGCTCACAACCATTTAGATGCAGCTACTGTACTTTTTCCAATTGGGTAAAGAACACAAATTTGGAGGAAAAAAACCCAAGCACACACACACACAAAACAAAAAATGAACTCTCAAACATCTGCACTACTATATATAGATGCTTGAAAAGTCGGACTTTTAAGAACTGGGAAAGTCTGGGAAAAAACAGAATATACTAATAAATTTAACAATTTATTTATGAGCACAGTAATTCCTTGAAAAGTTTATATCCCTTTCTCTCCAAAACTGATTATCCACTCAGCCAACCAGACTTTTCTTTTTCTTACCATCTTTTATTTGGGATAAAAATTATGCAGTACTGCTAAACAAGAATTGGGGGGAAAAAAAGGTTTGTCAGAGGATCTGTGTGCCCAGATAACATGAGAATAACATTGGCAGAGTGACAGCCATGACTGTGAAAAACTAAAGCATCCTTAAGAATCTGACGTCTACACTCCACTTGCAGAGAAATAATAAAATTAACAACAGTTAGAAATATGTACTTTCTGAACATGACAGCCCTAGATACTTTGTCTATAAAAATAATTAATGAAGCAACACTGAGTTAGAAAAAAAATTCAGAAAATAATCACTAACAATCCCCAAACTTCTGTGTAAGAGGAGTTGTGATAGTATTGAGAAACAACTGCACTTTCCAGCCAAAAAACACACAGCAACCAAAGTATCAGAAAACTGCAAACAGGGACTGTGCTTTAATTCCTCTATACTCCATGCTGCATTTGGGGATCAGAGCAAACTTTTTACCTTACTGTAAATAAAACTGTTTTGTACTATCTATTCATATAAAATTTACATGTTTACTAACTTTTAAAGATGGGAGCTAATTACTGTTGCACAGAAAATAATGAAAAAAATGAAATGCAGAGTTACAGAATTTGTTTATTTAAAGTACTGTTTTACCTGGGTTGGTTTTAATATCAGAAGTATTTTAGACAATGACTTCAGACTCTATCATTCTTTTCAACTATTACCAACAGGTTTACAAACCTCCATCCTTCTTTCTGAAACATTGCCAGAAATAGTACTCATGGGATTTAATTCTAATTGGTTCAACAAGAGAAAGCTGATTAGGTTAACTAACTTCTGCTCTGAGCAGCTGCCATCAAACAGTGGTGAAATCCCTCAGTTTTGGTATCTTCTGCTGATGAAAGCTTCTGGTACTGGAGAATGTAATGAAGGAATAAACTGAGCTCAGAAGTGTTTTGAATATAATTATTTTTCTGGCTTTGTTTCAAATACCTAAACAAAAATGTAATTGTTCTAACAATCACTCTATTTTAATTATCCTAGCAATTACCTAGCAATCAATCAAAAAAATTGCTATGATGACTCAGAACAGAACTTTTCATAGGACTTAAGTATTATCATCAAATTGCACACATAGAAAATGAAAATCAGAGAAATCCCACACGCTGAAATCTGTATCACATGTTAAAATCTTATATTCTCTTCTCCCTTCCAAATAACACTTCTAACACCAACAGTCAGATAATTTCAAAGCAGGAAAAAATTTACTGACAAAAGGTAGAGAACTTGTTCAACAGCAACAATTGCTGGTATTCAGATAATGTAAAACTACTCACCCCATCTACAAAATAGGATGATCCTGCTTGAAAAAATTTGAAAACAAATATGGATTCCTTTCTTGAAATCATTTCCATTTTACATTCTCAGACATTATGCCACAGTCAGAATACTTACTGTAATTGATCAGTAATTTTTCTACCTCTAGTTATTCAAAGCCCCTGGAGACTTCATTGCTCTCACAAATATTACTAGCAAATGAAAATATAAATGTCTCAACATTAAAATACTCCTTTCTTTCCCCCATCACATAATATTTCTTGACATTACAATGGTATATCAAGCATTCCCTTCACCACACACACAAGTACTACTTAGCTTACTAGAAATTTCACGGGTAACTGACAGGAGTAAGTTACTTTAAAAAAAATAGAAGTCTGAGATTAGCTGTAGCATCAAGTATGTCTTCAAAAGACTGAATGATCACCCAACATAACACACTTCAGAACTATGATCACACTTCAGACACTTGTTTCATTAACGCCTTCCTGTTGACCAAATAAGAAAAGAGGTTTTATAACAAACATTATGTTCATGTCTTTCTACAGAAAACACATTCTTCATATTCTATAAATAAAATTATGGAATAAAATGGACTGTTTTAAATGGAATTTTTTAAACAGTATGAATTAAAAGTAAAATATGTTTTAATAAATATGTTCCTTCCTCCACTCAGCAACTTGCTATGAACATGCTGAGTTAACCTGCCGGACCTCTGTTCCCAGAGAAAAAGATGCTTACTTGGAGATGGCCCCTACACAAAATCTAACCCAAACCCTCTTTAAATATTCCCCTGAAAATTTCACAGGCTCATAAAGTAATTGGTTGGAAGGGCCATATGGAACTTGTCTAGTCCAACGTCAAATCTCACTTGTAGCCAGACATGATAACCAAGACTAATTCCAGTAAACCATAGGCTCATCCAGACAAGTCTCAAAAAACTCCAAGGATGGAGATTCTGTAAACTTCTTTTGAGTACCCTGCTCTGGTGCTTTACTGTGCTTCCAGTGAAAAGGTTTCTTCTTAACGTCCATACTGGACCACCACAGGTGCAATCTGCAGACCTACTGTAGCTGACAGTTATTGTGATTTGTCACAGATTAGCAAGAGCAGGCTTGCAATCATAATACTGTGGGGAACATTTGACCTTGATGCACATTTGGGGCAGGGGAAGCTGAGACTAACCTAGAGAAATTATACTTCCAGCTTGCTAAAAGAGCATTTGTAAATTCATTTAAACATCACTCAGAATTCCCAGCAACTTTTAATTGTTAGATTTACCTGCTTAGTAAAATACTTAAGGGCAAACACTAAAATTTGCATATTCTTAGCAACTGCTAATCAAAACACACCTTAAAGTATACACATCCTTAATCCTCTTCCCATTCAGTTTCTTGCCTCCATGCACCAAGTACCGTACCGTTCAAACGGGACATCGAACACCACAAGGGATGTTAGAAACAAAAATAAACAACAACCAAAAAAAACAATCCTACAACAATAATACTGATTTCATCACTAGACAAAACAAAATAGAACAAGGAAGGACAGCACTATAGCAATATAATACCTACACTACAGTGAAGAGCAAGATCGAGGCTCTACAGTCTTAGATTTGGAATATGAAGATACGGCACTTCGGCAACTTCATTACTCTTGCTGTACATACGGGAGATGTCAAAAACATTTTGCAGAGGTACTGAGCAGATGCCTGGAGAACCATTTGATCAAATGGTTACAGGACAAATTAATTTTTCAGAAGTTCAGCTGTATGAGAAAGAGATCGCACTATAATAAAAGCTGTTACAAATCTTGCCTTTGAGCCAGTAAAAGACATCAATTTGCATACATCAATGAAGACCTGGTCCACAGAGTGTTTCACTATTTATCATGTATTAGAAGCATACTAAGAGTACCAAGACTGCATAAAGACTTAAAATATCTACATCTTCTATCACAGGCCATAATTTCCAGTTACTATTCATGTACTTCATATTATATCTTCTTTAGATAAGATATTATCTATCTATCTATTTCTTATATCTTATTATATAATAATTTCAATAAAAGACCTAACTCTGAAAGCAAACATACACTGTATGAAGTGTGTTTACAGTGTGAGTTTTAAGGGCCAGGAGTACAGCATACTTCATACTCAAACTTAAGTGACTGTTTTGGAGCCTATAATCACTGAAGACATACATACATCATTCATGTATGTACTTTATGATGTATGACAATCAATCAAACCCCAATTGATTAGAATTGCTTCTTGAATTTTTTTTAGTGGTTTTTTTTTTTTTTTAAGAGCACTCTAAGGTAGATACACTAAAATATGAACATAACAAAGTATAGAGAATATTTTAGCGTACCCAGGGCTTTCCTCAATAATATCTAAATACTTCTTTTGATGCCTGTTCCCCTCCATTTTTTCTGATATATGAGAACAAGGGAAATTGCCTACTGGCTTCCTACAGTGAAGCAGAGTACCAACATGCACACAAGGAAAGAAAAATAGGGCTAATACCTGTTTCTGATGGCCAAAGTCTACTTCTTAAATTAGGACCAAGCTCTGTACTTCCTTTTGTGCCAGCTCAATGATCTGTTAGATTGGCTCAGTCCATCTCATAAAGTTTCACCCTTAGAAAAAACCAACCTATAAATGTCAGTCTAGATTAAGACAAGACAATATGCCCACTTCCATCTGGTTAAAAGATGTTCAGTTTTCCATGGAGGAAAATCATATACTGAATACCCAGAATGCTGCAAAGAACAGGAGACACAGGAGTTTCAGTGCTCCTTCTGTGAATTGGTACAAGGTGAAATGTGGAAAGAAGTATATGATTCTTTAAGTGAATGGTCACGTAGTCTCACATTTGACAATTTTACAGACACAGGAGGAAGAAAAAACCCCAAACTACTACAGCAAATTATATAATAACAACTTGGAGTTTTCTATTTTTATACTGGTACTAAAGTTCTACAAAAGCCCTGAAAAAACCACACCTAAATTAAGTGTTTTGTGGCAATGGCACATAATTATATCTATAGGTTAAAATACATGTCTGTATTTGAACTAAGAAAAATTATTTCATTCTGAAATGAGAACACAGATTCATGTGGCAATGTCAAAGACTGGAAGAAACCCATGAATTATTATTAACAAGCCCATGATATTTATCAGTATCGATGATATTTTTAAAATCCTAAAATATCCAAGCTGTAGCCACTTTTATGATTAATAAAGTCTCAGAAGTCAAAAAGTGAAGAAAACAATAGTAAAGCTAAAAAAACCAAATTGTCAGATTACAGATTTGATGCTTCAAGACAGACAGCATGGGAGCAATTCCACTGAAGTGAACCAGACCATTCTAATATTAATATGTTAAGAACATTCCTCACTGTCTCATGGGACAGGGATCAGAATGTCCAGTTACTTGTAGCATCTGAAAAACCTGGAAAAGAACCTGTGCACTAGGATATTCCTCCACAGTGTCCAGCATCTTCCTCCCAGCATGATGGAGATGAGAAAATCCAGACTCGTCGTTTAACATGTTCTTAAATCAGGATATTCCTTAACTTATTAGTGAATCCAATCTGCTGCACATGCCTCAAGAGTCTGAACTGTTCTAAACACAATTTTTGGAATTATATGCATGCAGCTGCACATAATTATTGGAATTTGAATACTCAAATAGCTAAGCATCTATGTGGTTATTTCAGCATGCATATGATGATGAAATTATGCTTCACATTTTCCCAAAATACATCCCTCAGTCTTTAGAGAACCTTAATTTAGTTCAAACAGTATTTTAATGCATTATTATTTTTAAGTCACCCCATGAATTCTCTTTATTCATATCACATTCACTTGCTTTGACTGAAAAGAGCTACATTTGCTCACCCACCTCGAATGCAGCTCTGGACTGCCATTGTTGTATTTACTCCCTCTTTCCCAGACACCAAAATCTGGTACGCGATATGCTCTTTCCACGCAAAACACAAGATTTTGAATGAAAGACACCTACAGGGAAAAAAGAAAGAACAACAAGTGACTGAAGGAAAATGAAAGCTTTTTTTTTTTTTAAGTTGTTATTGCTCAGCCATCAAAATTGTGTCTTCTACCCTTTTTCCCGTCCAGAGAATGATGTTTCCAAGTTTAAATAGTCTCTTTAAAACCAGTTTTTAATCACAAAATATTAACAGCTGTCTCAAATTCAGTGATGATGTGATTTATGCAAAAGTTCCTACAAAGCCAGGGATAAAAATTATTTTTTATTCAAGACACATATATTTGAAGAGCTCCAAAAAGGTGGCATTTTGATGTTTTTTGCAAGATTTGTCCTACAAGCAACATCGCAGAGCACTACAAGATTAGGACAGAGAAATCTTGGTGCTGTTTCTTAATTCATTTTAAGAGAATTCATATGCCAAAGTTTAATTATATTAGCTCCGGATAATACATACCTATACAGATTCAAACACAGCCCTCTATAAACACAAATAAAAACCCGAACCAATTTATTATAATTAACATTTCCTGTTGGATCAACATGTTTCAACTGAATATTAAATTATTTAAGGGTATTTTCAGGTATTCAAGGTGTATAGCTGGGGACTTATTTAAGCAGATACTTTTTCCTCATTTACACTGTTGAAACAGACATTTAGAATTGCTCAACTGCAGAAAAGGTAAATCGATGATAAATTTTACAGTTCACTTCAAGAGTCCACAGATGAGAATTTACAGGAAATTTAACCACAAACACAAGATTTACACTGATTCATCCACCAAAGTGGCGATTTCATACCCTCCCATCCAAATTATTCTAGGGGAGAAAAGAGACTATTGCAAACTGTATCAGGGAAGTACAGAGGAGGACGCACTTTACTACAGTCGAGTGATGATTTTTTTAAATTTTTTTTAATGAGCTATGAGATAAAAACCAAATCTTTTACTGAAAGGTATTTGCTTCCATTTTAATTTACCTGCACACCTCTGTTTTGCTGCCTTCTCTCCATCTTAATTTAAATCTTTAAAAGTTACTATTTCAAATACACTCTTTACGCTAATACCAGTTCACCAGTGATATACATATATATATATGCAAACTTACTTGTCTCTCTGTGTATTATATGTCTCTGTTAAAATTTCACTGTGAGGTGCTCATGTACAATTATCTGTATGCTAAATCTTTTCATAGCTAGTACTTTCAAGGAAACAGACTCTCCCACTCTTTAGATATGCCTAGTATTATTTATCCCTGTAATTTAGCATTTGGTTGTATTAAAGTGAACTTTCTCTGAATAAAGCCAGAACAGCCAATGATTAAGAGTCCAGCTTCTCCCATCTGTATCATTTACTGAAATTTAAATGCATCAGCTGAATGAAGAAGCAAAGAGCACCAGACAGAAATATATAACCTTACCAGTGATGATGATCAGAACACGAGAAAAAAAATGGTCAATTGCAGACATTTTATGAGATTTAGTAAGGGTTTCCAAATAGCAGATTTACAGAAAAACGGCAACAGATAACTGGTTGCAAACCAGAATCTTCAGAGAGCAATCACTCATATCAGCACTTACAGATATTACGGATTGTGTGTGTTAAGCTTATTTATCCAGAAGTCAAGCATGTGGAGAGCAAGGTGCAATAAAGAAAACTCCTGCAGCATGAATGACCACAAATACTGGTGTTCCTCTGGTTTATGTGTAGATAACTGCTCTCAGATTCATTCACTTGCACAATCATACACTGTTCTCTTTGTTATGGATGCAATTAAATTAATTTTTCAAGTACAAACAGATGCAACTAGAGGGTAACTCGTTGACAGCTGCCACGCCTGACATCAAGCAGCCTAGTGTACGATTGCCTCCAAAGCCAAGAGTTGTGTGTACAAACACATTCATGCAGACAGCTTGCCAAATATCAACCATCTGCCAGCACCTTCCACTGTGCTACCGCTAGTTCAAAACCCTCTCTCTTTGAAAGGAAAGAGACTAAATACATTGTGCAATGACATCCTTGGAAAGAAATATCCGACTTGATGTTTGGGTAGCAGATTGCCACATCCGCAGTGCGGCTAATGCCACTGCGCTGAATATTATCTGGACACACAGGAAATCTTGGAAATACCATAATTACATGGCATTAGTAAGATCTGACAATCTGTGCCACTGTTGAAGCTATACAAAGACTAATAGAATATATAGGTCTGTGGTAAAATAATCTTAGTATAAATCTCCATAGTCCACAGATTTCTAGGGTATAGTTGCAATGAAAACTATATTCTGACATTCGAGTGGAGAATATCCAGTAACTGGAGAGTCTACACACATGAACTTTTACTGCAGATTCCGTAATTAAATGTAAACATCTGGAGGATAATATAATTTATAAATCAAGATATGTAAATACATAATTATATACATTTGTGTGGCAGTGTGCTCTCCCTATTTCCCTCCCCACCTTCCTCTCCCGGCTCCTGCTCAAGCCATACAATTTGCCTCCTCACAGACATAAAGGCAATTCAGAAAAAATCATATAGACATATGATCTAACTAAGTGAGAAAAGAGTCTCATCACTTAGTTTTCTCATTATCTAAAGAAAGAACGTTAATGAAGATGTACGTTTTAGAAATTTAATGCAAATATATTATCACTGGAAAAATCTCCCTTTTTAAAAATGGTAGTACTCTTAAGTGCACTTAAACTTTTTAAGGCAATACAGCAGCAACTCTTAAATGGACTCAAATAAATTTAAACAAATCCAGATTAAGAAAATTGGAAAAAAAATAAATTCTGTGCTTTCCGTTCCTGTCTCAAAACATAACCTCATTTTAGAGCAGGACAGCAGGTTGTCCTGACGTGACTTGTCCTCGAGTAAATGCCGTGGTGGCTATTATTATCTTATTTACAGAACAGTTGGCAATCCTACAAACATCTCTTACCATGATATAAAATTGTTTTATTTTCGAGTAAAGATACAGCAAAATCTCTTAACACCCACAGATTTGTATGTATTTGAAAAAACTCCTTCAGCTTTCCACAAAATTAACCCTGTCATGTATTACACTGAAATTCCACTGGACAGAATGCACTGACTGACAGTTTGAAATAAGGTGAAAAGCGAGAACAATGCAACTAAAAGTTAACCATTGTAACAGACCTTTTAGTTCTTGACTTTGTACCTTTCAGTAACAGCAGGGAACTAGGAAAGTTTTCAATGTCATGTTATATTCACTCTGCACATTAACACTTTATTGCCTATTAACTTATTTCACTACCATTTATCTTTTCTGACTTCCAGTAAAAGTGGAGACTATCTGCAGTGCATTTCCAGAAGAATTATTTTACATTTGGTAATTAAATAAAAATTAAAACTAAGGAAAAAAAACCAAAAACAAAGCCAACTTAATAAAGCACATGTTTTAACATTGGAAATCGATTTGTACCTCATCTGTGTTGTAGATAATCTGCAGTCCCGAAGAGATCATCTCAACCAAATAGAGGAGAAATAACGACACAGCATTTATCTGAAGTAATTAAAGACAGAAAGGAAATTATAATTAATTTTATGGTTTTTGGAGCCACATAAACAAACAAGCTAAATGTGATATTACTAACAAAGATGGTCCCACTATAACAGAGTTTCGGTTCTTCAAAAATATTATCCTAATCTAGCAATATCCTAGATGTAATGGCATGGAAACAACCAATAGGAAGAAATGCCACAAACAAGCATTGGCCTCTACAACTTCTGCTGCAATATCATTTTAACTTATTTGAAACTATGATATTTAAATGTTTTTGCTTAGGCACACCGCTTTGACCCATAAGCAATCACTTTAGTCACAAGTTATTTCATGTTTACATGTGACAAATTAGCCATTACACATGACAATTTAGTAGCAAGGGGAGCACCATGAAGGCAAGTAGCATATTGAGTAATGCACAGCACATCTTAAAAATAAATCCCTCTGTCTCTAACTGGAATTTTAGCATTATTGACTGACAGAAGTATAATTACAACATTCAGATATGATTATATTTGGGAAAAACTGTTTTCCTCTGTAGCTGTACATTTATTATTAACGGTAATTACCTTCAGCAGCTGTACAGATGAGCATCATAATCTCAATTCATTAATGAATCAAAGAAAACTGTTTTTGTTACACAGAATTCTAGTATAATCAAAAATTTGTGCAACTTCAATAGAGAAACTAAGTTTATCACAGTAACTTTCTTCAATGAACGCTAAAACCACAATCTTGGTATGTGAAATTTAGAGAATCCATCTAGAACTTAAAATTTACCTGAAACATAGCAGATTAAGAAAAAGGTCAAAATTTTCAAAATTCTCCAAGACTTAAAGACCACTGAATAGTTTCTTAATACAATCCAAAAAGCACCAACTACAGCAATAATGGCAGACCAGCTATGTCATATATTCAATTCTTACCAACTAAACCACCCCAGTTACTCTGTTTTCTCCACAGACACGAAAACCCTAAAACCAGAGACTTTGAACTATCATACAATGCTCCCCAGGCCCCCAAAATATTGTCTCCTTCTGCAGATAAAAGATGGGCATTTTCAGGAAGTTTCACATCGAAGTCCAAAATGCTAACTTATGGTAACTCCACATCTCATTTTTCTCAGAACATACATTTCCTGAATCCAACACGTTTACCATACAAACTCTCTCAGTGATGTTGTCACCATAAAATTAAATAACTATCAACCTACTGTAACTTCTGAATAATTTCACTAGCAATTTCTGAACTAAAAAGAGTACGTAGAGCTGTGGAATGCAAAAGAACAAGGTTATGAATGCAAAAAAGGGTCTGAAGGTAAAGAGAAGGGGGAAAAAAAAGGTAAATCAACCCTTTGGAAAAGGAAATACAATAAAACAATCAATTATGCAATGAATCTGACTAGGAGCTGCTACATAAAATAGTGAACAATTTGTAACTAGACAAAGCTGTTGACAGGGTATATTAAATCTTTACTATGAATGAAAATTGCTCAGAAAATGGAAAATTAAGGTGGGAACGTTAACAAAAAATCCAACATTCAATGTAAGATTACACTAAATCTTTCATTTTACTTACTGCTACAACTTTTTTTTTTTCTTTTTTTTTGCCAGGATTATTTATTGACAGCCATCTGTTTGTCTCAGAAAGAAGCAACTTCATAAACAAATAACCATCTACCTCCACAAATCCCACAGTTATTTCAGTACCTTCTGACCAAAACATACCACTGAGTTGTATTTCAAAACACTCTTTTTCACCAAAAGATGCAGAAGGAATCTCAATTTTATCAAGCACAACACATCTAACATCAATCCAAACAAACTGAGACAGCTGCATTGCGAAAGAATGGAGACAACAATAATCTTACTTAAAATCATCCAAAATTTCATTTACACGCACACGCATATTTTACCTGAAGGTGACCATATTCCTGATGGGAGAAGACCTCATCTCCAGTGTGTGCACTGAAAACAGAATGAAGACATCCAGATGGCTTGGGGTCTTGCTTAAATTGCTGAACCTAAAGGTGAATTAAAGGCAAAACATAAAATCAAAGTGAGTAACTTCAGTATGTTTGGCAATCACAAATTCACTATATAACTCGGGTATTTCAAAATGTCTTGATATGACCACTGTGTAAAACTTATAATCGACAGTTCCTGAAATTATCAGCAACTGTTTCACGCATATTTAAAGTATACACATACTTAAAGAATACAAATATTCAACCCAGCTATCTAATCTCTTTGGGTTTGTTAGGAAAAAAATGTGTAATAGATAGCTACAGATGCCTAGTCACTTTCGTCTTTTGCAGAAACATCCCTTTGTTTTACTGGAGCTGGAATCTTAGCAGAAAGCACATCAAAGCTTATCATACCTACCTTAATTCACAGATCTGAAATGTACATATAGAATCCTGACCCATACACTCTCAGCTGTCTCACCGCCTTTCCCTAGCACAGCAGTACCATGAATTCCAGCTACTTTCTCCCTTATGGGGCAGCTTCCCTCCTCACCTTCCTGGTCTGTCCCAAAGAGCCTGTATCCACCCATCACAGCGTTCCAGCCAGTTGAGCTATCCCACCAGGCCTCTGTGATCCCAGGAGATCATAGCCCTGGAGCTGCGCATGTACTTCCAATGTCTCCTTTTTGCTCCCCATGCTGCATGCATTAGAGTGTGAGCATGGCTGAGGCACCCAAGCATGCTGATTTCCCAGAAAGGGTATGAGAGCTTTCTTCTCCATAATGCTGTCCCATAGGTACCTCCTTATTTCCCCACGTACGCTTGGGACAATTCCATTTCAGTTAATGTCATGTGCCTTCTGTTCACATCACCCCAGACCCTTTCCTTGCCTACCCCATGCACCAATCCTCTCTTGACTGTTGAGCACTCTCTCTCTCTCAACCTTGTCAGTTTTAAGCTCTTACTGGAGTGCAAGAGCTCAAACTTATGTTGGGAACAATAGTTTTAATAATTTTTATGAATCAGGATCCATAAAACTTAATAATTATTATTGTACCATTTGACAACGTAACAAATGTTTTAAAACAAAAGACATTATTTCTCTCATTAATAATATTTTTTAAGCCTTTTGGGTTACAGATCTACCAAATTGTTCAGAAATTGCCACATGTAGAACATGTAACAAGTGAAAAGCTGCAAGTGCTAAGATGTTCTAGTGTGACAGAGTATATGGGAAAACAAAGACTTATTTTGATGAGCACAGTTTGTGACATGCAGATGTACAGTGAAATGTTTACAGATACTAGAAGTCAAAGCTGATAGCTTAAAAAAAAACCATAAAGATCATACATAAGAAGAATAGCACCCCAGATTAAAATGACTTTTTATTCATGGACACTATCATTGGACCTCAGAATGAGCCGCTATGATACAGAATTTCTTACTATGGAAATGGAATGCAATGAGATGAATTACTAATACAAGAGATTAACAACAAAGGAGTGAAATGAGAAGTACAGAGGTTTTACAGTAGTTTTGATTCCTTTTTAATTGTGGAATACGATGTCCGCTACCTTACAAAAACATTTGAGAAAACAATCTGGACTGTCAGAGAGCTGCCAATAGGGCAGAGAAAAGAAATCAAATTCACGGAGAAATGAATGAAGATAACCGAAGATCCTTCTCCATAATGCCTCAATTCATGCTATGCTCTCCAACAAACAGTTTTCAAATTTTCTAACCATCATTGCCAGAACCTGGTCCACATTTCCCAACATTTTCAACACCAATCTTATCTTTAGGGGATATTCTTCTCTACCAACAATTCATACATAGCGTACAGCATGTGTCCCAGAAACAAGAAAGTGAATACTTTTTTGTGGAGTTATCACGTCTAGTCCATGAACATATTCAGTGCATTTTAGATCATAACTCAAATATTCATTAGCAATAGGAGGTAACATCTGTAATTTCTGTCATAAGCAGCATCCTCTATTCAAGTCACGCCTTGGGCATATATAATTCATATTATGAAAAAGTATCTTCCCTCTACATGAGGCCAGCACATACAGAGTCTCTCAGAATAAAGTCCAGTTTGATTTACATCTGTTAGGTACTGGAGACTGCTTATTACTACACTGTAGGAAAAGAGAAGCATTTATAGTAATCAAGGCAAAAACTGACAACCAGTATGTCAGCAGTATGACACCTGTGTTAATTTAATGCTCGTTATTCATATCTGCACTCATCATCATCCGCAAAACAAACCACTGCACGTAACAAGATCAATTTAGGTCAAGATTACTTAAAGATATGAGACAACAAAGTAACAGACTAAGAAAACCGAGAAAAAAATATGTCAGCATAAATACAACTGGCAATACATCTGATTTGCATATTATTATTACTGATATCACTTGCCTGCGGACTTTACATTTCAGTTTGCGTGCTTAGAAGTGATGAAAGCTATGTGGTAACATGACTATTTTTAATACTACAGTTAAAAGTCATTGACATGAAACTTAAAATAATCACATGGAATATAGGTATTTAACTATTTGTAGAATTATTGCTAACTATTATGCAAAATTAATCCACCACATCTGATTTTTTGATAAGGAGAAGTCCTGAATATTCAGTAATATTCAGGGTATACTCACGTGAGGATTATAGGCTGAATAAATCAACCACATTATAACATAAGAAAATTACTCTGTTTCCTTATTCATTTTGAGTTGGTGCCCTTCTGAATTTACACTTATTAGGTTAAAGAATACTAGAAAGTGAAATGATCACCTAAATAAGGAAAAGAACTGCAAATGCAATAACCAAGTTAACAGCACAAAGGAAACTCTCCCGCCTTTGCTAAAAGAAATCCTACATCTTTCCATTTAAGACTAAAAAGCCATAAGAAAACCTCAATTACTAATGGTCTAATGTTTAAACAGGATAAATAGCTGCAAAAGAAGTGTCAAATACATACTGCTGTTTACTTTGCAAAATGCTCATGTCTTCTGTACCCTAAAACAATGCTGACAATAATGAAGCAGTTGTTCTTAGCTGGCCGGCCACACAGTACTACTGCATTCCCCTTTTGAATTTTATCTGTATTTAGAAATTAGTTTTCATGGTTTAATTAATCCCTTAGAATTAACTTAGTGCATGTGTCCACACTACAGTGTTTTACCTTATCGGCCTGACGCATGTAGCAGTAGAGAATCCCTCTCATACACTTTATAGCAGAATGCTCCAGTTCATGAGTTCTTCCCTTGTCATCATCAATACGCCTGGGTAAGAGAGATAACTCATAAAACAAATTGGAAATGCATTAGGGGAGAAAAAAAGGGAAAAAAATAATGACACACTAGTGCTTTGGAATGTTGTATTTAACTAATAATGTTGTATAGTGGTGCCCACACTCACATCAGCATATCTGTAGCCCTACCCATCCTTCCTTAATAAAATAAGATAAAATGTTTTCAGTTTATGTTGCAACTTACACAAACATTTCTACCTCAAAATTTATGAAGAAAAATAATAATCCTTGCTGATATTATAACACTGCAAGCCACTGTTCTGTGTTCCTTGAGAGATCCAAAACAAAGACAAAGGCAATTTCTCTTTAACCCTACAAAATATGTGCCATTCATAATCAAGCAATCACTTCCTGATGATGTTGTTAAACAAGAGCTGTACATACAAGAGTCTGAAAGTTCACTGCTCTGAAGGCCCAGAAATGTGTTTCAAGATACCTTAGTATTTTCATACTGTGAAACCAAACAACACTCACAATTACGTTACTAAATGCGTATTAAAAACAATGCCAAGTCCCAAGTTATTTTAACTATAAGAAATGCATTCTTTGTAAGCAACCTTGATCATTGCATTCATGTGTTCTGTCTTTTCCAGTTCCCAATTTTTGATTGAGCTTTTCAGGGTGAAAATAATGTTTTCTTACATAGTTGCAACTTACAACATGTCTCTGATAAAATTTGCAAAAGAGCATAACACACTCACTGCTATTTCTCAGTCCACTTTACAGCTGTTACTAATTTGATTACAGGTAAAAGGATAACTATACTGCAAACAAAACATATCCTTTTCCACCATCCTTAACACGTTAGTAGTTTATGCTAAGGTTCTGCTAGTTACACTGAAAATTAACAAGGTAGCGATAACTTCAAAAGTTACACACATTCAGAACTCACTATTTAAATGATAATCTTAGATAAAAGAAATGTACTTGCTTTCAATTACAAAGTTGAAAGAAGGGGGAGAAAAGCAACCCACAAGGAATAAAACCAGATAATGCAAAATTAATAGGTTCAGATATCTTTTAAGCAGTAGGATTTAGGCTCCAAAGAGCAATAAGAAACACATATAAAAGCCCTGAAGTTTTCATGTCACAACATTTTTTCCTCTGTTCACAAAAGCAGTGTGTTTTCTTAATGTGCTCTCAAGAAATTTAGCTTTTATGAAAGTGAAGAGCAGCACTGGCATGAGTCAAGCACAGTAATCTGCATGTGGTAGATAAGGCAGCCTTCCACATCAGTCTTGTATCTTGGCTCACTTTAGATTTTAGCCATTCACTTAATTTCAGTCATTAACCTTTGCCCATCAAAGAAAATCCGCTGCGCAGCCCATGAAATTCAGGGCCCTGTTCTGAGCATAACTGGAAATAACCCAAATGATTTATCTTGCCACTTTGTCCTTCCTTAGACCTGCAACAAATTTAATATACCATCTTCTATGATTCTACATATTGGTAATTAAAGACTGAATAACTCAGGCAGCATCAAGCCACGCCCTCTTCTACAAGCTGCTGAAAATGCAAAACAATCATCCCTTCTCCTTTCATTCTTCCTTCTAAATTTTTTCTATTTTTTTTTCAAATGCTTTTATTTCACCAGCAGAAAGAGGAATTAAAAAAAATGATGCAAAGATTTCAATATACGAAATGAAAGTAATAATTACACGCTCTGAATGTTAATTTCCTTATAATTTTTGCTAATTTCTCAAGATTTTGAAACCCATTAGATTTCAGGCATAGCATCTCCAGAAGTAAACACAGATCTCTGTATATCTTTGCTTTCAAAAAGCATCATTTTGTAACAACATTTCCTAGAAGACAATTTTATTAACTGTCTCTGCAAATTGGTGTCAGATGTATAGAATCTAAAGCAATACATAGAGACAAAAAAAAAGTTCAAAAGTTTTTATGTGCTAAGAAGATCATCTTTACTTCAACAGTAGCTCCTCGTATTATTTCTGGCCCTTCTTCTGCAAGATACACCAGAATTTTGTCCAAGAATGTGATCACTATCTCAATACAAGAAGTCGATTACTAAAAAGTGCAAATTACTCATTATCTGCACACCATCTTCTCTCTTAAAAACACTGCATTTGAGTTCTCAGCACCTCTGCCTGTTTTCCTAGGGTAGCAAGGTTGCGAACAAGGAATATTAAATCTTGGAAAGCAATTTCCAGAGTCATTTGACCTAAAGGAGAGCAAATTATGAATAAATTATTATGGTACGTAACTCTCCCATAGTTTTTAAGGTCACACCACACAAATTCCTAACCCACTTCTCTAATGAGTCAACAGTGGAAGCGGAAGAAACAGAACATAAGAAGCTCTAACAACAGAGACTGCCCGGCCGTTGTACCTAGCAAGGGTGAGAGTCACCATTATTTCTCAAATAAACGTTTCCCAGCGTCCAAGGAATCAATCTCCTGCGAGTACCCGGATCATTCCTACCTGCAACAAGCCTGTTTCTGCTCTGAACTCTCATACCAAATGTAAAATGAGCAGGTTTTCTTGAGTAGAGTTTGCCACAAAAACCTTTATTTTTAATAGCACGCATTAATTCCTTGGTTTCAAAATATTGATACGAATTAAATGATATGAAAACATGTTTACTAACCAAAAGTATAGCAACATTTTTTAACCTAGTAGCTAAATAAATATTTTTATCAACATGGAAACATGTATTGTCTCTATGGGTTTACAAAACTATTTTTGACAAAGCTTCATCTTTTAAAACATTCCCAAGGAACTACATAACAGAAAGCGTGTAACGTGGCAGAGCCAGAGGTGCAGAAGTTACTCACCTGTAGGCAAGGGCTAATGCCCAGGCACATGCAGCACAGTAAAGGCTGTCATGTACTTTTGCCTTTCGGTTATCACCATATGTCTTTGTAGGAAACAGACCCGTCGTTGGGCTTTGATGAAGCAGCACCGTTGACTTAACTGGAAAAAAGGAAAAAGAAAAAATAGTATTAACAACATTTGTATTTCTTCCAGTTTCTACATAAGATTTTCAGGAAGAAATCAAAACCTGTTGGAGCTTATACAACATAAAACAGAAAGGTAAGGACACAAGAAAATGTTGTCATGCTGTTTTTTCAGTCAAATTACACCTTTTAACAAAAAAATCAGGATTCAAAACTATTTATATGGTTCTGTTCTACTAAAACTCACTTCGTACAGAATCTCTACAATGCAACCCAGTAATTTCCCTTCTATGAAAAAACAAAAGGGGGAAGCCTATAGTATGTCAACTGCCCTCCCAAATAATTTAAATAGTTAAACTCTACAGAACTTTACACTCATAAAAATTAATTTTTGTAACTTAGGCCAGATGATTGTACCAATATTTTTAAAAGGAGAAAGGACAACTATAATTATTCAGCTTGGTACCTTGACATAAAAGAAGAACCAGACAGGAATTTTCAAGTTGTCAAAACTGAATTAGAAAAAATAATAAATATTACGTTTGTTATTTTTGTACTGTAATATTTCATATTTTGTGAATTGTTTTTCTAAAATTGTATAATAACCAGTGAGCTAAAAGATTGAAATTGGGCTTAATGTCCTTGAACATGACCCTTTGAATAATAACCTGTCCATTACAAGACAGGAAAGCAGTTTTTTTTCCCAGAATGTTATCAAGCATCAATTTTTAAAAAGCCTCTTTATTGTCTCTGTACTAGAAATCAAGTATTTTAAATTAAATATGGCTTTTTACATTATATTCTTCAGTGACTTAATACCATATAACAAGAACTTTGATAAAATGTTACCTGAAAAAGTCAATATAGATTATTGTAAAATGAAGTATAACTTCAATAGTAAATTTTTACTGAGGCAGCAGGCTGCTCGCAACGTAAGTGCCTGACAGATAAATAGCAAGCACCATCAGGTTTGCTGCCGTCAAGCATTAAAAGTAAATTGAACAGTCATCTCCCCTGTAAGAAAGATAAAAGCAATGCATCTACAAAGAGCAACACATCTATGGATAGACCAGGCACAACGCACAGACTTCACTTTGAAAAGTGGTTTGAATGAAGGGAATCTCACCCCACATTTTTAGAATGATGGAAAAACTGTTCACTATTCTATACCCTTGCCTGACTGAAACTTAAATTTTAAACAGTCAATTGCACAGCCATTAAAAAACCCCTGTTTTTAGAATATAGGCAAAACTTTATTATAACACAAACCCACCCAACACCCAAAACAATCAATAAAACCCATTGCTTCTTTAACGTGTAAGTTTTTGGCTTAAAACAATTTCATAGTGAAAAGAAAAGCAGGAAAATGGGCATAAAATAAGCTACCTACCAGATAACATTTCAGCACAAAAATACATTATGGCACCATTAATAACAAAAATTAACTTCTCACTTCTCCTGGTTTCCGCTGACACAGAGCTCATTATTTTTTTTCAAGTGATCACTGTGTTTTAGATTTGGTACAACAGGAACGTTAATAATGTTGATATTGTTTTAGTTGTTGCTAAGTGATGTTTATATTAGTCAAGGACTTTTTTTCAGCTTCCCACAGAAGCTCAGAAGCAGCATAGACAGACCAACAGAATGCCCAACGAAACGCTCCGTACCACAGATGTCATGCTCAGTACATAAATGGGGATTGGCCAGGGGAAAGGAATCTGCAATCTCTGCCAGGTCAGGCTGGGCAACCAATTCACTGGCCAGTGAGAGTGACTTGTGTCTTGTATATTCTTTCACCATTATTATTATTATTATTGTTATTTTCCTTTTCCGTTACTGTTTTATTAAACTGTCTTTATGTCAACCCATGAGGCTTTTTTCTCTTTCCAATTCCAATTCATATCTGGGCTACTTCAAGCAACAAAAACTGTCAGCAGATTACTTTTGTGCTTCCCCATCCATGACCATCAGGTGCAACTTAGAATCTGTTCTCCCATTCTACCATAGCCTGACAAATACAGGGGATCATTTTGAACACTGTTTACAGGTCATGATTTTTCAAGCAACGTATGAAATATCCAAATACACACATTATTTATCACAGGAATTCTATGAGAAATCGTAATGACAGAACCCTTTACCTCTCAGAAAATAAAAATCCTTATAAAGACTGTAGATATTATTTTAAGACGAGGCCAATCACTGTCATAACCACAATTGTCAATATTTTAGTAAATTACACTGAAAATCTTTCATAGTAGGAACAATTATTAACTTACCAATTCTGTAATAGTGATCCAATTTATCCCACAGGCTTCCCCCCTCTGGTTTGGGAAGGTTAATACTTTTAAGTGGCTCATAAATTGAACCTAAAAAGAAGAACAGTGAAAACAAAATCAAGATCAGAATTAGTTTCATAATTCTACTATTCCAAAAAGATACTGCAATATGATTTTTTTTTAACATTTGTTATAAAAAAGCACAATTTATCAAATTTCAATTCAAACAAAAAGAGCCATAATTTCCATCATCTCAGAGAATATATTTCTATATACATTTTTTCTACAGCACCTGTTCACACAAACAAGACCTCCATCTGGATCTCCAATGCCTTGTAGACATTCAGCTACAGCCAATGCTACATAAATGTGTAGTTTAATTATTGAAGACCATGTATTATATTTTAAGAACTTGCTAGGAATATTTTCTTAGAAGTTAAGTATGCTACTGACAGTATTCCTAAAGATACATATAAAAACAGAAGGAAGAGAGACAAAAGTAGCCCAAATTTAACTATTACTTTCCTACCTGCCTTCTAAAATGGTGAACACGTACAACCCTATTAATGTTTTATCTTTCCTAACATCATTTTCACCCACCACTTCAATAAGCTTGGCTGATTTCCTGTCTTGAATCAAAAAAAGGCTTAGCTTGTTCTCACCTACTACCAAAGCTTAAACAACATATCCAACAGATAAAGCCCCAAATTACCTATACTCCAGAGAAATACAATGCCATCAAACGTCCCACATATTGACTGCTTCCCTATTTGCACCTGTAAAGTCCTGACAGCTGAAATGAACTACCTATCAGAAAGATAAGATTTCTTAAAAATTACTGGGGTAAACCATTTCCAATTTCTAATTTAAGAGTAACATACTGCTTCCCTTCCACAAAGCACTTTGGCTTTATTCATTGTTCTGGATGGCAAGATCTCCCACAGAGCCACTAGGTGACAGGAAGAATGCGCATTTCCCCTTTGGAGACTGCATGCTGTCCTTCTGAAAAGCTCAGAGAAAGGAGTGCCAGGGAAGCCCAGGCAGCCAAGCCGTTCTGGCAGCATGCAGCAGAGTGCTCCTATGCAAGTTCCCTCTTTGGCACTCCCCGCGCATAGCCAGGCACTAGACAGCAGATTGTCCATATGCAGGACTCTCACCCACACAAAATGAGTGTGTGTGGAGTGGCGACAGAGGATTTATTCATCAAGTCTTGTGGTGGGGAGATTGGAAAAATGTTTCTTGCCCCTCAAGATTAACCCGAAATTGCATTACTTTTGCTTTGCAGTTGTAGCAGTTTAAAAAAAAAAATAATCCACCCCTCTTGAGCAGACCCCGGTGGGTCTGTTGTCCATGGACTTTCTGGGGATGTTGAAGACCACCTCTGAGCTTCCCCTACAGCCTCTCCTTTCCTCCTCCTCAGGAGAGAATAAGCCACAAACACGATGTGCACGCGGGGAAAGCGTCTGAGAGGGAGACACTGAGACCCCAATTTATTTCAGTTGCCTAAAAACACAACGCTAAAAGAAATGAAGTTGTTCTGTAATGGAAAAGAAAAACTTGTAACATACCACACCTTTGGTATCTTCTGTTTAAACATCAACATTCTGAACCCAACTTACATCCATTTTTCAAAGCAATTTTATTTTTCTACTTCTTTTTGCCTAGGAATCTCTGTCCATTAGAAGATTCTTAATTTTGTTATACTTATTGTTATACTATTAATTCAGTTATCTTGCAAAAGCACACAATACAGCGGCCTGCAGTAATTGTATTTTTAAGGTGATTCAGTGAAAGTAGGACAGAATTTGCATAGGAAAAAATCTTCAGTTAAGTCACTTATTGCATAAAAAGCAGCAAATTTATGACAGATATTTACTTACTAGATTGTCAAAGGCAAAACAAAGATTCTTACTCTTAGATATGCTAACTGTATAACATACATAGTACACTGTCCTCTGTGTGTGAAAAAGGTTCAGAATGTCAGTTTCTTGCAGAAACTGTTAATGCCAGAACTGCACCACAAAAACCAGTTGAGCATTCACAGGCACACACACTTATACACACAAGTCAAAAGTTTCTAAAATAAAATTGTTCTAATTTACACACTTACCAGACAATCTGTGACTCTCTGTGGCCAACAGAGAAACAAAATAAAATTATCATGAACAAAAAGCATATTCTTCTATTTCAGAGCATTCAAAGATTTCAACAGAATAAACAGCATGAAAACGTTAAAGCACCACTACCTAAAAATTATATTCTTTTAGGTGTTTGAAACTTTTATATTTGAAATAAATTCAAGCAGCCAGAGTAAACTTGATGAAACAAAAAGGTGAAATTAATTCAAAGTTAAGAAAACTGACAACAACTAAAGTTTGATGTCCTGAAAGTAATCCTTAGAAGTAGTGCTACTACAAGTAGGAGAACTTGTTTAAAGGAACTCTTGAAATCCAAGTTTTCCGCATACTCTTCATTAATTCCTTACTAGCATCTACATAGTTTATGTTTTATTTGGGTGTCTACAGCATTCTACTGGACAAATTATGTTTCATTAGTATCACAGTCTAATCAAAAGCAAGAAACAGATAGGACAAGCATGAAGCTAAGGGTTCCTTCCATGTGGTTTTGTAGCGAGACCATAACGCAGTGGAAGCTATTTTTAGGATAGCTAAAAAAAGCCTATCTGTACTCTTTTCCAAAATCTATTTTGATAGTTCATTTCAGCAAGACAAAACCTGCCATAGAAAGCTATTTTCACTTAGATATTTAAAACAGGTTTTAAAACTGAAAAAAATGACAGCAGCAAGTCTCTGCAATACTTAAACATAAAAGCATGACATATGAAGACAGTAGCTGAGTTCCCAGTTTGTACGTTAGCATTCAGAACAGAATGAGGACATTAGTTTCAAATATTATTTTTCATAAATATCTCATTTCATTGTAACTATACAGTGTGAGTTTTATTTTAAGTACATATGCTAAGAAGGAATATAAACAAGTATTTTGATGATTTAGTATTTCTTCAGCTGCATACCAGTGTAACAGCCCTATACAAAATTTAAACAGGGTACATGGTAGTTCAGATTTTCTTCCACAAAGAATGAAGTGTGCCCATTACTGCTTTACACCAGAAGTGAACTGCTGCAAGTCAATAACACCTTCAAAAAATCACTAAAAAAACAAACAGATAGGAAATCAAAGTGTTGCTTCCTGCATTAACATATTTAATGTCTCTATAAGAGAACACTCAAAATCCTTATTCCCAAGTTAAATTAAATCCTTGTTTGTTTTCATATACTACACTGACTAAATATACTATATCCGTATTTTGAACCAGAAAAGAATCCCCTTTCATTTACTACCACTTACAGGTTCCAGAATAACATGATTTCACCATTCTCCAAGTTGAAGAATTACTAAGAAGGATAGTAATTTTCTTTCAAAGTATTAGAGAACAGGAAGAAATCTAAACCAGCCCAATAACTGATAAGAGAGATATCAATTCCTGGTGTAGAACTACAGTAATAAAGAGACAAGATATTTCTGACTTTGCTAAGATACAGAAACTATAAGAAAACATTACCCAGCAGATGAAACTCAGATGTACAACAATTCCAGGAAAAATATGCAATTTAATTATCTTTTCTAAGCAGAATACAAAACTGAAGGAAATTAAGGGAAGTTCTCTGAGGTAAGCTATTAACCGTGTAAATACTTATGTATATACAACCTCTGGAGGCTGAGAATACTATGTCATCGTGATGTTAAAGTACTTCCCCATCCACTTCATTTTTATTCCAGTTATACTCCAGATTAGCATTAATTGCTCTTCAGGGAAGAGCTATAAACTGCCTAGATGTTTAGACTTAAATGGCCAACATTTTGAAAATCTGCTCCCAAATTCGTATGTACAGAAGCTTTGAATATAAGCATATCCTTGAAGATGGCAGCAACTGCAGATATTAAAGAAAAATAGGCATCACAATGGAATCCTGGACCCAGTCTATGGGTGAAGATTTGCATATGTCAACAAAGATTCATTAGTTTTCAAAGTACAGAATGTTAAAAAAACAAACACACACCCTCTTAAAATTTAATCACAAACAAATGGAAGCAACTCAGCAAGAATTTTATTTCCAACATTACACGTGCCTGAAGAACAAAATAAAATGTATACTCGCATAATTAAATCAGCACAGACCAACCAACCAAACAAAAAAACCTGAGAATACCAGATTTCTTTCCAGATTTGACAAGAATAAAAACTGACCACAGTCCTTTAATGCGACACTAGTTCTGGATGTAATCCAACACTCGAGACACGGACAAGTCCTGGATCTCAGATCACAGTAACTTTCGTTACCCAATATTAGTGTGGGAAATAACATCTTCACATTACAAAAGTCTTTGGGACCAACGGGGATTTTATTTCTTCATGCAAAGTTTAAGAAACGATACCACATGAGCAAACTGTATCCTCCCAACATCACATTTCCTTTCCTTCGAGACTTCTCCTGCAACCTTTCCTGACCTCAGACTTAATACAGCACCGTATTAATCCAACATTCTTGGATACAACACAGTTTATTTTAATAGTTGTCTGCCATGAACTACACCTGCTTCTAGGTCCAAACCCACGTATTTGAGCAAGGTGATTTCACAAAATGATTTTCAGAATCACTTCCACTGGAAGGGAAATTCACTTCTGACATACATGAATATCTGAACTCTAATTCCATGAATGTTACATGGACCAACTGTGCTGCTGCTGGTGGGGATTTTTAATCCTTACATACAGGATGAAACTGCGATCTCATAGCTGACCCTGCTTTGAGCCAGAGGCTCGAACAGATGACCTCTTAACATCCCTTCCAAACCAAACTGTTCTCCAATTCAATGAAAACACGGTCAGGAAGCCCCAGAAGAGGGGCTGGGGAGGATAAGAAAAAGGTATTAAGGTATTTCTCTATCTGAGTAAACATCAGGAGCACACACAAGGTATAACATGTTACCTTGGTTCAGTGATGGTAACAACACAGGTAAAAATGAGTAAAATCTTGTAACAGTTTCATTTAAAAAGTTTTGACATAACAAAACTTTTCAACTACTGTTTATCAAGAAAAATCACATGTTAAACTGTGCAGGTAAGTCAATTTGAATTTCACGGGAAAAGAAAAAATATGTACCAATTTATTTTGTCCTTTCTCTATTTCCTAATCATCTGAGGTGACTTCTCTCTACAGTGTACTGTACTTAATGGAAATTTCTGATTTCAGGGTTTACAATAACTAACAACACACAAGTGACTGAACACCAGAAATAAAACACAGACCGCCACGCCAGTACACAGGAGCTTCACATCATGAAAATACACCAAAATGTCAAGGTCTACCACACAAGCCTTGCCAATGCTACAAGCAAGACATGAAACCGTGCAGGGTATTCAAGGCAGTCACTGCCATTTCTGAGAACTCAAAACAGTAGCTCTTAAAACTAATAAAAATGTTTGTTTTGCATCATAACAACAGAAACCTCAATTATCGATATAATAATAAGGGTTGGGGTTTTTTTATTACAATGCCAGTAATGGTCTGACAACTTCATATAGTCTAGCTTCTAAAGAGAAGCTGTGCCAGGGAGGCTTTATTTTACTTCCACTTAATTTCCACAAGTTAATCTTTGGAACAATGGCTTATTGGAAATTTTACTTTTTTTTCTGTAAACCAGTAACATTGAGGTTTTTGAGGAGTTAAATCGAAACATGATCCTTAGTGCACCTTTCACATGAACATTACCTTAAAAGAGAAATTACAGTTCAGACACTGTTACACTGAGAGATACTTACAAGAACACAAAATACAAATAAAATAGGAAGATCTGAACTTAGATTTCAATCCAAGCAGATTCCAATTTTCAAATATTTTCACTGAAAGAGCTCAAATTTTTAGGTTCTACTGTACAGTGCTAAAAAATTGCTGGCACAAAACACTGCATGAAACACAAAACACACAATTATTTTTTGTTGAGTTAAATAGCCACAAACAAAAACAATACACAGAACTGCACACTTACCAAATTTTAAAAAAGCATGCGCAGAGGAGGTTCTGTCATCATCCAAATTGGCCATTTCAAATTGGTGCAGCTAATCACAAACGTCTCAGGCTAAGCTACAGCAATTTGCAAAACTGTTTAGCAAATGTTAAAGGCAATCAGCATTAAATTAAGTGAAAGCAGCGTTAGTGGAGTTATTAACATGACAGTGTGCACAGCACAAAGGATAGTGACGTTTCATCACATTTTATGTTTTCTTCTTCTACCCTAAAAATTGGGTTTATTTTGCTTTTACTTTCACAAAACCAAGTAAAATGACACAGTCTACACAAAGTCCATCTTTTGACATTAGACAGTAGCTTTGTTATTCAACAGGAAATTTACTACTAACATCAAAAGCTGCTGAATAAAATCTATTTGACATATTTCAAGATTAAATAGAAATACTGATTTAACTAGTACATATAAAAAAAAAAAGTATTAAGTAATAGTAAGCACAGGTAGCTAAAATTCTGCTTATGCATAGTGCTACTTTTAACCCATGTGGAATTTATGCTAGCATGTTGCTTGCAGCCATATATATTGCTTATGCTACTGAATATCTCAGTTACTTTAAGTAGAACATCTCTGAGTTTGAAATGTAAATTAAGAAAATACTCTTTGTAACTATAACAGTCTTTTCCAAATTTTAAAGAAGCTTATGCCTTTTAAAGTAATCAAAATTTTGGGGGTTTCAGACTGGCTAACTACTGAATATCTTTATAATCTGCTCTTAACTGTTCATTATCACAGTAGCAACGAATGAAGCAGTATTTTATTGCTCAAGGGAAAGAAAAAATTCTGAATAAAATTTGGTATTACTGGCAAAAATGTAATTCATAATTTAATATATGTAAACATGAAGATATGGGTTACCTCCTACTGGATAGGGTCTTAAATGATACTTTGCTGTCAGCGATAAAACATGAATCACTCATGCAATTCACGCACATGAGTCTATACTCCCATGTTTACTGTATCTTACTCCAAGCATCATACTAAAAAAAAAAAAAACCAAAGCCAAAACACACAGTACTGTTTGAAAACTGGGACTCTTGAGCATTGTCCTCAGCCAATTCACAACAGCATGGGGGTGTTTCAGCCACTTTCAGTAACAACACCAACCATGTCTCTGACAGTGTCAGAAAGGAAGTATAAAAGCTCTTAAGTTATACAAATTTCAACATAATTCTAAAGATGCAGGAGCAAATTTGAGAAACAAGGACATGGTTTTCATTTTTAGGTAAGAATGTTTCCTGAAAGATTATACATAAAATTTGATTTTTAAATCAACTCTTTCATGAGAAAAGCATTTCAACTAAAATCATCTTTATTTCTTTAGTAAATAAATTTCTAACTGACAGAAATCTCTATGAACAGGAACGGAAGGAAGTGAACTTCAGTAATAATCTGTCATTACAGAAGGCACTTAAACATTTAACAAAAAAGTAGAAGGCAGAAGTAGTTAAGAAAAGCATTTAAAATCTGCCAAACGCCTTCTGCAGTCAGAGTGATTGGTTCTGCATGGGAATCCCAAAGTTGGCACGCTGCCTTGTGACTCGGGAGTCACATACTCCAAACACGCAGGTTCCAGACTTTATTTTATAGAGCTCTACAGCTACGTTTATAACTCAATTTTCAGATAACAGTACTGTGTAATCATAATTGGCCACAAAGTAACAACTCATTTACTGGATAGTCTTAATCATGGTGTTCTGCAAATTAATACTATACATAAGTAGAATTTTTAAAGCCACATGAATCAGACCAGACTTTAATCAATCAATTTTCTGTAGGAGAGCCCTCATAAAGCCCCGTTTTCTTTTCACACTGTCTGATCAGTCATTACCACAATAGAACCAATCAAATATGCAAATAAGGAAACACTGATTGAGTTTTACAAGCACATACGACATGTAAATAAACACCCCAGGGATCATTTGTAAAAGTGGTTCCATTAAAACATTAATAACTAAAGCCCTACTAAGACTGCGTTTTATTTTTAAAAATAATAAATAAAAATCGGCTTTTTTCAACTTTGGAAATTCAAGCCAACTCGGCAAACATCCTCATTTCGTTTAGGCCACAATCTAGCTGCCACGCAGTCCGAGTTCAGCACAAGAAAGTCAAAAAAAAAACCCAAACCCTTATCTCTATCTAAGGGGAATCTGGCAAAAGCCGGTACTTTCGCCTCAGCAATTCTAACCCGACTCCCTCTCCCTGCCGGGCGCAGCCCCCTTTACAACCCCGCGGCCCAGCGACACCTGTAAAATCACCCCAAACTCCCGCCTGGCCCGGGACAGCCGTGCTGGAGCTCCGCCACGGGGACCCCGCCTGCCCCGCACAGCCGCCCTGAGGGCCTACAGGCCATGACCCGCCCTCAGGGCAGCCCTAGGGGGCACGGCAGGGGCCCACCGGCTGAGGGGCTCGCCAAGCTGCTTAGGGGGGAAAGAGAGGGGGACGAGAACAGCCACGGGAGCGACGTGGGACGAGAGCTCGAGTGGGGCGAGGAGGAGGGGAGAGCGGGAAGGGGGCGGGTAGTGCTGAGGGGAGAGGGGGCTCCCCTCCG
>JAHREE010000265.1:3474051-3562482 GCA_033628505.1 Tringa tobata | reverse complement strand
TGGCAAAACGGGGCTCAGTGGGGTAGCTCGTGCTGTTTGCCTGTTTGACCTTCCACCCTCTAGTTGTGTTTGAAGCCTGTGCCAATAGTACAGGGCAGCGAGTGATCCTTCCCCTCCTCGCCTTCTGCATCTCACTGGGGGGCTTTGAAACCTTCTGCGGTATCCTCACGCAGGTGTTCAGACTGAAGACTTCTGATCTGTGTAATAGATTGTATAGAAATTTCTATACAAACAAAAATCCTTGTTTGTATGGAAACTTTCCTTTTTCCCCCCTCCTATGTACTTTTTTTTCCTTTCTTCTGTGTTCTTTTTGAGATGAGAGGACAAGAGCTGCAAACAGCATCAAGGACGTGTGCACTGTGGATTGATGTAGTGGCATAGTGATTTTATTTTCTGATCTTCTAATAATTTCCAGCAGTCAGGTTGTTTTGGCTATTGATGAACACTGAGCTGAAATTTTCGTAAATCTACCTTCAGCGACCATAAAAATCTCATTTCTGAGTGGTATAATTGACTTGGAACCTGGTATGTGTAAAAACGTGTTTACTGCTTCTTCGTCATCGTTACTTTACGGCGTTGATGGTAAAAAGGCAGGTGGAAGTCTGTCATGTGAAAGCAGAATTACAAGTTTTAGCAGTCACCCACTGCTTTATTAGGGAAAGCTTAAGCAGCCAGCAGGCTTTTTCACCACACCGTGTGCCAACTTCTTCACTCACCTGTGAAGGTGTAGTGGCTTTATTAGCTTTCCAGGCGGGACTGCACTGCTCACCCCTAACCATTTTGACAGGGTTTGTTTTCATTTACTCACTTGTTGGCATATTCTCCTTGGCAAATACATTTATGGCAGTTACCTTTTATTTTTTTCAGAGCCAGGAAGCTTATATTGTGCTATTTCCCAGCTGTGAACTTTGCCGCAGAGTGATGCTCTTGAAATATACTGTGGTGGCTCAGGTTTGGAGCCCTAGAATTATTTTTGATTAGATAATTGAGTTCTTGCAGTTCAGGATGCTACAGGTGAATTTCTTAGAGAATGCAGAAAACAAACATAATAAGGGATGAGTAAAAAACCTGTATTTTTTTTTACTTCAGCTGTGAACTATTATTTTACTTGCAGAAGTAGAGCATGTGTATTTTGGTTTGCTGACAAAATACATTTCATTGTTCAGGTCAATTTTTATTTTTCTTTCCTGAAATGCAATTATTTGTGCAACCCAAAATATGGGAATTTATTTAGATCTTCCTGAAATAAAGGATAGTGGCTTGTATCATTGCCTCTAAATGAGGAAATGCTGCAGGGAACCAGGTTACTTCGGTGAGTTTGACTCGAAGTGCTTTTGTCAGCTGACTTGGGAAGCAGTATCACATCCTGCTGTGGCAGAGATGGTATTAAAAGAATTCATTTGAGTTAGATTTTAAGCCTTAATTATTTGTGTGGAACTGATGCCTACTACTTTTCCAGATACAATGTTTCCTAACGCATTATAGGAAATTTTAAGTGATGTGATAATAATAGGAGAGAGAAAGTCTTAACACTGAGCCCCAAAGAAGATTCTTGATATTAGCATCCCCTTGAGATGCAATTAGATTTATAGGTTGTATCGAAGAAGTGCTCCTTTTTCTTTCTCTTGAATGAGGAGGAGGTAGCTGTATGGGAGGTCTTTAAAAAGTTTTTGCTGCTGTGAGGAATGACTATTTGTGGCGTAGCTTTTTAAGTGTTGTTTTTGCATATAAACCATTTTACAGTCCTCCTCTGTTATTCATCGTCTTACTTGCTTTTGCAGGAAATGAGTTGATAATCTTTTTGGCTGACCAAAAGGAGCCCTACTTTAAGCCCCGTGTTAAGTTACCAATGAAGTAAGTATTGATACGTGATGGTGAAACAGTCCAAGTGCCCGTTTTTCTTGGAAGTGGGTCTCTGCAGTGGGTGGGAGCGTGACTGGAATCGTCTGTGCTGTTTGACTGCCGTGGTCAGCTTGCCCTTAGAGCTCCAGTTCTTTGACCAGTTTCCTTATTTTTTTCAGGACTTTATTTCCTGGTAACATAAACTGTCATTTCATATCATAGGTTAAGTCTTTTGGGGAGGTAGTATTCGTCTCTATCCCTACACGTGTTTTCAGGGAAATTCTTTTAGTTGCTAATGGAATCCAGCCAATATCATCTGCTTTAGAAAGAAATATAGAGAATGGTATTCTGGCATTTCTGTACAGAGATCTGTTCCTTTCTAAAGTTTAAATGTGGCTTTAAAAAAGCATCATTTCTTAATAAATGTAAAACAAGCTGTGTGTTTATGTACATACATATGTATAGTTTTAACTATAATAGTATCAAAGGATATGTTATTGCTTATGAAGAATGCTTACTAATAGTATTACGTCTATTAAAAGTTAAATTACTGTTACAGCTTAGCTTCATCTTCTGTTGTTCTATATATCTGTGTTTTTCCTTATTCCCTCCTGTCTTGGAAGGAGCTTGTTTAGTGCATTGGAAATTGTCTGCTTCTAAGTCTTAACAGAATGATCCGTGTTTGTGTGTGTAAAGCAGAGTCTCCGAGTAGGTAAACAAATAAAAAAGGACAGAAGGAACAAACAAATGTAGGGAGGAGTGGTAAGACGTGGCAGAAGATGGGAGGAGATGACACTGTCTTTAAAACAATTTAATTGTCTGTCTGACTCCTGCTTAAACTGCTCCTGTTGCTTCATGGTCTTGCTCTTGGAACGCAACCAAAAGATCCTGCTCTCTGAAACATATTTTTTTTGAGAACCAGCTCTACAGCAAGTGAAGGCATTTAATGAAGTCTAGATAGCATTAACAAACGAGATATGATATGGCTGAAGAATGCTTCTTAGCTGAAGTTTAGAGTTAAAAATGTCATCCTTTCTTTAAGGAAGACAGACTGCAGAATGCTTCATTTAAAGTTACTTTTGCAATAGATAAGGACTTTAAAATAAAGCCAGGTTGTTGAAGGATAATACTGTATTGGACCAACTAATAATAACTGGGACTAAAAGAAAAGCCTTTGAACACACAAATATTTTCAGTTTTCATGCACACATTTGTACAATTATTTGCAAGTGGTGGTTATGGTTTGGTGGTTGTTTTTTTTTTTAATTCTAGATCTCTCGGTGTTACCATAACCAGTGTAGTTCCTGGAGATTACGATGGTGATTCACAAATGGATGTCCTCCTGACTACTCAGGCACAAAATCATGGCAGAGATGAACTTTCAGTGTTTATTTTCTGGGGGCATAACCAAACATTGGGTGAGTTGCTGAGTCTGCTTATTAATAAGATTGTTAGACTTTTTAATAATTCAAAGTACTGTCAGACAGTTATAACTCATTTTACAGTGTAGTAGTTGATTTTACAACTGAAATAGGAATTAGCAGCTATTCAGCTTTGCACCCATGTACTATCTTGCTGTTAAACTGTGTTCAGTAATTAATGAAAGAGAACAAAGCTAAAAGTCTCGCTTTATATCATGGAACAGACATAACAACGATATTACAGTTTGATAGTAACCCACTAACTGAAGACCTACTTCTCATAGCTCTGAACTCTGACATCTTGAAGTCTTTTCTCTTTTCTGTTGACTTTACTAGGAAAGGGTTTGAGGAAGAGTTTAGGGTTTGAAGAAGGACAGAAAATAAAAAGTCTCTTGAGTCCAGAAAAACAATTCTAGGGAGAGGTACAAATGAGCATATGGGGATTAGAAAAGGAGTCAGAGGTTTAAAAACTCAGGCAATGGTTGGAATGTAGTGAGGTTACAGGGGAGGTATGTGGTGCCTACTTGGGTAATGGAAGTGTGGCAAGTCAATAGGTGGGTACTGTCACATAAAATGTGGAAACTGGAAAGAAGACAAACATTAGGGAGAGATGAAGGAAATAGGGATGATGTAGCAAGGAGTTTGCATTACAAGTAAAAGTAAAGAGTGAGAGGTGATAATCAGATTAGGACTTAAAATCCTCACTTCCCATTTAGGCAGTTTACCTCTAATCTTTGAAGTGTCTTCATCCCAACTATTTCTGTGTGTATGCATGATTGCAGTCACACCTAGAAATATGTTTCAATAAGATCTATTTAGAATAATTTGTTGAAGAATTCAGTGGAGAGATAAGAAGCTTCAGCATTTTAACTGTAACTCACCTTTCCTGTATAATTTCAGGAAGCCATTTAGTTGTTTATGCTCAGTGGTGGCTGATTTTTTTTTTAATCATAAAATTGATGGTTGTGTATTAATAGAAGAATTATGTCTAAGTTAAAAATGTAAATGTCGTTAACATATTTGTAACTGAATCAAATGATTGTTTTCTGTTTTCAGATCTTAACCATAAAACTATGTTAAATAAGACTTTACGTGATGAGCCTCTAGTAATGGAGTAAGTATGACCTACTTTTTTAGAAAACAACATTTATAACGGTGACTAAGAGCAACTTAAATATACTTCAACAGTAAAATTTGAAACACGTGCTCTTTATCTTTTAAGAACAGGGTGGTTTGTTTAATGTCAACTGGTCTAATAGAAGATGATGAAACATAAGTCATCTTTACAAATCTTGTATATTGTATCATCCTGGCAATAGTAACTAAAAAATCTAAAACCATTTCTTTAATCTTTTTTTTATTTCAGTATTCTGTTTTAGGCAGAAAAATAGCCATTCATTTTTGGGCAAATTTTGTAAAAAAAAAAAAAAAAAAAAACAACAAAACCTTACTGGCTTATCAGACTGAGCAAATATCCCTTTCACACGGCTCTTCCCTTTGTGTGAAATGCTGAACAAAAGACAGGGGGAAATAAAGGTGGAAAATCAAATGTATGGCATAATGTAAAATACTGAAAGAAGCGTACTAAAACTAGCAGCTCAAACGAGCCAAAATTCAGAAAAGACTGCATAGTTAAAATTCCTCATTGCTTGGTGATAAAATGCCAACCAAATACAGGTTAACTTAAGAACAGTTAATTTCAACTACTATAACGACTAAGGCAATATTGAAATTGTTTTGTATTTTCAGCTTTAATGGAGACTTGATTCCTGACGTCTTTGGTGTCACAAGTGATTCAAGTAAGCCCCAGATATTGCTAGGCGGGTAAGCTAAGGGTTTGTTTATTAGCATGAATTTCAATAACTTATTCATTGTGCATCCACTTGTGTTCTTATTAAAGAGGCATCAGACTCGTGTTTGACTGGAACTGTGTAAACGTATGCATCTTCTCTCATTTCCATCTGTATCTTTAAACATTCTGTGACAATATTCATTTAACTTTTAAAGTGTTATTTTGCAGAGGAGGAAGTTGTTTTATAGGGGACGTAGACATTCTGTGAGAACTGAGAAAAGAAATTGACATGAGAAATAGGATAATTGTTTCTTGGAACAGTTATAGTCTCCTTTGTTTAGTGAGCTTTAATATGTATTATTATCTGTATTATGGAATTCTGTGCTGTACAAAAATACAAAGCAAAGTTTTTAAGCTACATTTCATCTAATAGATGAAGCGACAAGTTGATGCAAAAAGTATCTTACGTAACAGATCTTATAAGGGATGGCAAAAGGAGGAGTTTGAGGTCAACAAAAAAACATTCAGCTGTCATTTATCTATGAAATTAATTGTAATGGGAAGGTTAGACAACATGGGAAATCAAAAGCACAGGAAGTGCAAAGTGCAAGGGTATGAAGGTAAATATTTGGTATGCTTATTGGGGAAAGAGATTCATGAAGAGACATAAGGCAGAGGTGACTTTAAGTAGCAATAGAAGTGTGTGCGAGCGATGCTCTCTGTACCACGGCTGAGGTGTTAAGGAGCAGCTGAGGCCACTCTGCAGCAAATAAAAGTTGACTGAAGTCTTATGAGATTGCAGTGAAGGGGACTAAGTTTCATTATTGAAGCTTCTGCTAGCCCTGCAATTTCTAGAATGGGACTGGCTAGCAAATAGTGGGATAAAAAAGATTTTAATGGCATATTTAAATGGTTAATAAAGGACTATACAAAGGATTATTTTTGTTTAACTGTTTGAGGTATGAATGCTGAAATCAAAGCAGAAGAGAGGAGTGGACCTATACTGACTCAGAAGAACTAGTCTCTAAAATGAAACAAAAAATTAAGAAGTAGCAATGTCTCTAATACTGGGCAAGATGCCGAAGAACTTTAAATCTTTTGTAAATAAGTTATTTGTTAAAAACACTACTGGATCCTGGAGAAGGACAGTTCACATTCTGTTCAGTTTTCCTAATAATGCTTTTGAAGTTTGTAGTCTGATGAAGAAAAAGCAAGCTTTGGCTTTTAAAAGATGTTAGGATTATGTATTCAAGGACACAAACTGGTGTGACTCAGAGTTAGTAAAAGTTTCATTATTGAACAGATTTACTTTTTTTTTTTTTTTTTTTAAATGGGTAAAAATACGGGTATGTACATCTTTTCCTTTGACTTTTGCCAAAGTGAATTCAGCATACGTTCAGTCTTTGACTTTTGTAAGGAAGAACTTCATTTGATAGTTTTGTGGGTTTGGGCCTCAAAAGAAGGATGCTTGAATTAGAACTCTTGCCCTGATTTAGAGATTTTTCTCTCAGTTGTCAGAGAAAGTGCTCAAAAGACAAAAAATATTTTTAGGATGCAAGTTGGATTATATATGTCAAAATAAATACATGGTTCTTAGCTTTGTGATGATATGAAAACCACTCTTTTGATATTTTATTTTTGAACTATTTTCTCTTGACTGATAATGAATAATTACCAATGATTAATTGGAAAAATTAGGAACTGTGCTTGTATTTTCTTAGAAGACTGGACATTTAAATTAGTTGTTTGAAGACATTTGCATCTTCTAACTTGGGATGTTGCAGCTTTTAAGTGGAACTTGATGGGATTGTCTTGAATGTTCTTTAGTAACATTAACAGAGGAATTTGCAGCTCTGTGTTTCGGGAGAAATCACAGCTGGTTTAGGTTTGCATACAATCAATAATTAAGTTTATTTTAAAAGAAAGAGTGTGTTAGGAAGTCTTTGCATTGGTATGTGGCTTTCTTTAGCTATTGTTTGCAAAGAGGTCTGTTACCACTGGAGTAATCAATGAGATGATCACTCTGTCTCTATGGCAACAATATATCAGCTTTCTCTCCCACATCTCGTGGCCCTTAAGAAATGTTTAAGGCTTTCCCCCACACACCTCATCAATGAGTTTAATGAATCTATCCGTGTTGTCGCTAAGTGGCTATTTTCCTTTCCTCAGAGATGATTCAGAAGTGATGTAAATGACGTTTAAATGTCTAAATGGAAACTATACCCTTCTTGACGACATGGTTTTGGTCATTAATCTCAACTTGAATTTTATCACTATTGCTTTTATTTAAATTAATGACTTATGGAACAGAGATTTCAGATTCACAAGGGTGTTTCTGAACACCTTGCAATGGCCATATATAGAAAAACCTTATGAACTTTTAAAAATATGGAAAAGTGGGAGAGCTTAGTTTCATTTAGTTGAAGAAATCCTTTCAGTAGCATTAGGATACAGAGCTCAAAGTAAGACTGAGTGCTATAGGTAACAGCATAAGCAATGTCTTGCATATGTAAACAGCCTTATGTTACCTACTTAGAAAAGCATTTTTCTATTTTTAATCTAAAATGTTTTTATATTTATACTAGAGCTGTATAACTAACTTCTTTGGCTATCTTCAAAACTGAATACTTAGAAAAACTTATAGAAAATAATTAAATATTTCTTTAAGTGATTCTCTTTAACATTTCTAAGATTTAGTTATGATCTGTAGGAAGTAATTAGAAGCTTATTTCTTAAGGACTTTAGTGATATGTAATAGTAGTAATATGCCTTGCTTACGTATAGTGCGCATGGAGATTTTTCTGAGTGTATTAGCTAAGGGTTCTGAAAGTAACATGTCTGATAATTCAACTGCTGTGACTTTTGAAGGATTTGTTACATTTAAACGCGCTGCTAGTAGGGAAGTTTGCTGGAAGTTCAGTCATTTTTAGAACAGAAACAAGCAGGGCATGTATGTTTTGAAATAAATAAATACAAGTACCACCTGCTTGGGAAACGACATAATTAGCCTGTAGTCCATCATAATGTGAGAGTTTAATCCTTGTGCCATTTGTTTGTGTTTTTTAAGTGACTGAAAATAAAGTCCGTTTACATGCAGCAGGCATGAGCTGCTTTAACAGTATGTAATGATGTGCATTTTTGCTCATCGTCATTAAACCTACAGTAGATTTCGAAAGTACTGGTAGTAAAACTTCTGAGGAGAGTGGGGAGGACAGCGATCCGTGTCTCAGGATTTACAGCTGAAGTCTGGGCACCAAATTTCGCTTTGTGGGCAGTGACGCTTTGTGTACAAAAAAAGAGTTGCTTTAGAAAGTTAATAGAAGTCTAACTGAAGCCCCTTTGCTATGAATCATCCTTTACAGAACCTATCAAGCAATTGCTGTAGTTAGTATATTGTAAGCTAAGTAGTAATTTTAGCTTAGCACTGGAGAACATGCTTTCTGTTTTACAAGGGTTTTTTTCAATAAAGATATGTTATCATGATTAACAGTCCCCAAGCATTGATGAAATATATTTCTTTATATTCTTGTCTGTAGGAACTTATCATGGCATGCTGCACTGGATACTCCAAGTAAAATGTATATACCACACTCCCATGCGTTTATAGATTTAAATAATGACTTCACTGCTGGTAAGTCATAAAAGTGTTAAATACCTTCCTAAAAATATTTATCACTATGTATACAATGTAACATATTGCAATTTCCTTCAAATGTTTCAGTAAATTTCATTGATGGTTGTAAAGAGTTATTTCTGGAATGTTGTGTTCAGTAATTATGACTTTGCTATTTCTGATTTTTGGGTTTTTTTATTAATTTTTTTAATATCTACAATTTGAAAATTCGGCATTTTAAAAAATAACTGCAAAAATGAGTAACTTAATAATGTTTTCTGCTCCTTGATGATAATTTAAACAGAAGTAATACTTGTTCTGAATAATTTTGTGTTCACCATTAAAGCATTGTTTCCTGGGTTTCATGGTGCTGTACTATAGTATTCAGTTTGCACCTGAATCAGCAGTAGTGCTGCATTTTCCTCATCTCAAGTCTGGAAATAGTTTACATTATAGTTTATTCAGAAAAGTGTTTTCAAGACTGGACTTATAATTTGTTTCTTTGAATCTGATTTCATTCTATTTTGTTGTAAATTCTATGACTGATTTGAGAAAATAGCACATGAGACTTTATTCTTCTATGTGAGCAATCCTGTAACCTATTTATAATTCACTGTTCCCAAACAAGTACAGGAGACAGCTTTTCTTATGGGACATAAACTGTGTTCTTCCTTTGGTGGTGGCTTTGTTTTGTTGGTTTTTTTTTGTGAAATAAGCAATGCAATTTAGCCTCCGATTATCGCGATGAATCTATTTATCACTTACATACCTGGCTCTTATCTTTAAGCACGTTTAAATATTGTGCTAAACTTAATTTCTTCACACACTAAATGAATTCTGAAATGCTTTAGCTTCTGCTAGATGTGCTGTGTACAGCAATTCATATATGGTAGTTTTGGAAAGAGAGCTTATTTTTTTTTGCTATTTATTAGCATGGGAATGAGAGAGGAAAGAGTCCATAAATTTAATTAATATGCCTGTAAATGTTGGGGATTAAGTTAATTGCTTTAGCGCGTAGTCAAACCTTAATATTCAGTTCTGGCACATTGCTGCCTGAAGCTGTCAAGTGGAAATTCCAACTGGAAAATTAAGTATACAGTTGCTTACCATAATCAGTGTCATGTAATAATCAATTCTAACACACAATTAGTTCTATAAATCCTTTGGAATTTTGTTTTGGTGGTATGGGTGGCATAGATGAGCATTCCAGGTAGCATTTTAAGATGAATATATTAAAACCTAACCCACAAGTAGGTAAAGGGAGGAAGTCTAAGTTGCTTACGTAGATCAATCCCAGATTGGTCAATTTTTGCAAGAGTACACCAAGGTTTTTATGACAGCTAATGGTCTAAAGAATGTCCAGAAAGTTCCAGTTAGTGTTATATGGAAATTCCTTCATTAAATAGAAATGAGAGCCAGGATCTTTGTGTGGGGAGTGCTGGGAGCTTTTATAGATTCACATCTATATTCATATGTCAAGATGTGAATAGAAGCTTCTGTGAACCATAGAAAGATCTGGACTTTTATTTGCTTGTAACAGCAAAGATATAACACCTCAGGCTGAAATATGTGTTATGTTACAGCAACCTGAGGAAAATTGCAAGGAAAACAATTTATTCAGAGAAGAAAATTGGAGAAAATGTTACCACAGAATTATTTTCTTTAAAATAATGTTTTGCTTCTAAGTTGGGAATGGTAAATTGTTTTTTTTTGCTGTCCCTATGAAAATTGGACCAACTGTGAACAAGGTATACATTGCTGAAAGATAATACCTTACTGGTGATACCTGATATTTCATGACTGATGTGTTATTCCAAGTCTGCCTGGTGCCAAAATGAAAAGCCACCCATCGTTTGGTCCTGTCTGCACACTGATGGCAGCTGCCTCCCATCTATAGCAACTGCTGAGGAACTGGGGCTGAGGGGGAGCAGAACTGATTTTCACTCAAGTTATTAAGCTGCTCCAGCTCGCCATGCAGCTTCAGAGCCAGTGTAAGCACAGGGAGAAGGTAGACTCCTATTCCAGTAGCAGCGGTTGTAGCCTGCCTTTAACCAAGCATGAAATTGCACCTTGAGTCTCATTGTGCCTCCTTCAAAAGATACCTTTTTAGTGCTCTCACCATGTCTCCTTTAATTTATGTTAGTCTGCACAGAGTTGGGCAAGAGACTCATAGAAGTAGTCAGCTGTTATAATTAAAAAAAAAAAAAAAAGGCAAACTAAAAAACCAGCTGTAGGTAACTGTGCAGTTCTCTTTAAAGGCTAGGTACTGAGAGTACTGAGATTCACTATGTGCTCTGCCAAACAGGGCCAAAAGAAGGTGCTGGTCTCACTGAGGCTTGCCCAGAGTGGGGCCTGTGCCAGGCTCTGTGCAGGCTGGGTGGGCTTTGCAGAAGACCCTGGATGCTGCTCCTAATCCTTCAGCTCTGGGCCTCGTAGCGTCACTGGGGCAGCGCGGCCGCCCGACCCCAGCAGAGAGCGAGTGCCCTTCATGCCGTGTTACTGCTCAGGGGACTCACTGGAGTCGTCTTACTTATTGCTTGGTTGAGGTAGAGCTAGTGAAGATGAGACCTGTCTTGTGACTCAACGTTCATCCGCGCTACCATTCCTGAGTTGGAACAAAACTTCATTGAGAATAGGTCCTGGTGCATATTAAAACCATATTAATTTGGAAGGAGGTGTTGATGAGGATGTAGGAGAGTAGTCAGCGTGCTGAGAACCTGTGGTCCAAAAGACTTAATCGTGAGATTTGATGCTGTTGTAGTACTTTTGGACTGAAAAAAATCACAGTATCTGCTCACAGGTAATGCTGCTGTTCATGAATATGAAGACACAGTTGTACCTAAGATGGATGTACTGAGTTTTGTGTACAAATAAAAAAAAAAAAAAAAAAACCTCTAGAATGCACCATCTTTACATCTTGTTTTTTGGTGATTTTTTTAAGACCTTTTTCTAATATTCCACAGTGTTTTGGGGCTCTTTGTATTCTATAACAGATGCAGCCAATTCAGTGATTATTTTTTTTAGCTGGGTTATTTTTGGCAACTCTATCATTATAAACAGCTTAGGAGATTTAAAGTGTGCTTGACATAAAAAAAAAAAAAAAATCCTTTCTGGGCTGGGAATCTTTTTGCTAGTTTATTGCCTAACCCGTTTTCAACATGCCAATATTAAACTCTCAAAACGGAGCTTTTAATTGGCACGCTTCTTGTGCTCTGGGTAAAATGAAGTTGAATTGTTATGATTTCATTATATGAGAACATGTTCATGAAGATGTGTTTAATCCCTAACAATGCTTCATGAAAGGCTAACTGTGTAAGGATTTTATAATCCAAAAATCCACTAACCGGAACAAAGATAATACTAATCTCTCTTGGTGAGATACAAGCTGGGCTGTTTCAGATAGGAACGCTGCCGCTGTTTTTAAATAAAGCAGCATCATGTAGAAATCTCAGCTTCTTATAATTTTTAATTCAGTAATTTTGAGTTAAGACAGGAATTTTCTATAACCCGTGCAAAAATTTGCAGTGTAAAGTTTTAACCAAAGGGTCTACATGTGCTTTATGGATAAAGTAAACACAAAATTTTCAGTTGTCTCCTGCATGGACATTGTGTGTTGTTCCCTCCCGGGAGGAATATCGAGTTCACAGGATGGGTGAGATTGGAAGGGATGTCTGGAAACGGACTTCTCAACCTACCTACCATCAGTGTCACTGCTCATACATGCTCTGAGATAGATAGACTAAAAGATGAGGAGAAAATGTGGTGACCCTTGTTAGAATAGGGCTACTGGATGTCTAGTAATACGTACTCACACTTGTCACTACTTCTCTTTAACAGCTAGCTTAAGAAAATAATCTTGAAGCTAATAATAATAGGCTTGTCTGAACAGATTAACTTCAGGTGTATTTTATAGAGCATGACAGTTCAGGTGTGTGTTTCCAAAGCAGGCTCCTCCAGTAAGAGACCCGTTTTGAAAATGCTCTATCCTCAAACAGAAAGCCCTACATCATGTGACTTAAGAAGTATTTGAACAGGACTTGATTTCACTCCCTTGACGTATGGTGAAGGAGGTACAAAGTAACTTCTCTTTGCATTAATCCACTCAATTAAAAATAAATAGGAACTCAGGGTTTCTCAGAAATGCGTTTCAGATGCGTTAGTCGAGAGATGCAGGTAATACTGTTCAGTTGACCCAATATGGTCATTATGCCAAAGATTTTACGATTGAAATACACAAACCAAATAATGGAGAAGAGAAGCTGAGGCCAAGATAGGTAAAAGGACTTGATAAAGACCACCCAGAAATGATGTAGCGATAGGTACCAATATAGATCATCTATTTAAAGCTAGACAAAAGGCAAACATATTTTGTTTATGCCATTGTTGATTTACATCACAGTCAGCATTTTCAGATAAATACTTCAGACCAAGCAAAGTGTAAATTTAGCATGAGTCATGAGGTGAAGGCTGATTAGAATGTCTTAACGTAAGCTCTCATAGGTGTATTGAGAGTTGAGATTTTTATGATAGCAATTATTTTTGGTATGTGTCTTTTTTTTTTTTCCTAATTAGTTAACCTGATTGTTTCTAATTAAAACATCTTAAAATGTCAAATGTTCAGTTAGGTCTAATGGTGTCTTTCTAAGCCAAAATTTTAGTACATAATTACTGAGGGGAAAGAAGGGTCATTAATAAACAATAAATTTGCATGCACTTAAAGTAACGAGTCTTCTACCAAGAAATCAGGCTGTGGCCCTGCAAATATTTTTAAAATCTTCAAACATATGAAACAAACTGTCTTGGACTCTGAGTCCTACTCTCACTTCATACTGCACGTCTGTCAATGTATCCCCTAATGCTGTGAAAAATAGCCAATATATTCACTATTCTGTGCCTTATTTGGCTATGGGATTCCAGCGTTTGGAAATACGGCTTTTACAGCCTGCGTTGTGTTGAACACCAGCACGTGGTGTGTATAATTGCAGATATTTCTGGAACTGTTTATATAAAATGAAGGAAAAATCATAAATTTGATTTTGGGAAAACTAAAGTGGAAAAATCATTAGTCAGAAACAGCTTGCTATGAGCTAATTGCTAGTCTCTTTACTGATTTCTGATGTTTAATTTTCTTATGTTGTTTTGCTTTGGGAATCTAGAAACCTAATGTACCAGAACACTGACAATGTGTTTTCTTTTTTGATTCCCACTTCTTAGTTTAATCGCATAAATGTAGGTAATTTCCTTCTTGAAAACCAATTGTTCAAATCAGAGGTGATTTTTCTGTTGTAATCATTTAAACCTTGATTCTGGAGACACTGTAATGCTTGATGTCAGTCAGACTGATTATATTTTTAGTGAGTTACCTCTTGATGAAGGCAGGTAGCCTCCCTCCATATAGTTTTATCACCAAAGGTTATTTTATGCAATAGAACTGAATTTATTCTCCATTAAAATAATATCATCATGTAAGCAAACTATCTGGCCTTTAAAAACTTATCTTGAGTGGCATTTTAAAATTGGGGGGTGGTATGTATTTTAAGTTAAATTGTTCTCTCTGGTTTTGCCCCCTCCCTTATGTTTTTTTCCCCAAAACAAATATTCAGTAATGCTATGTCACTGTTTCATTCTTTGAACAACTACATTTTTTAAATTTCTTAACTATTTTAAGCTCTTATGAGAGAGGTTACCTGAGAGTTTACGGTAAGCAATGGAGGCAAAAAAAAATATCATATAAGATTGACAGGGTATATTTTGGAGGACCTCAATCTATGTCTGTAAAGATTTGGTTTGGTTTTATTCCTTTTATTTTTACTATTTACAGATTTGTTATCTCTAACTAAAAATGCTCTGTGTGACATGATCTCCTGTTGCCTCTGTTGCCCCCTTTTTCCTGCACAGTGCTCAATACCACAGGAGGTTCCTGCTTGTGACACCAGAGTTGCTCGGATGAGCTGCATCTCCTCCTGCTGCTGAAATTGCTTTTCTTCTGCCAATCCCACTTTTCTCACTCCTAGCTTATCTCACCGAGAGAATTACAGAATGAGTACCGATCTTTAGAGAAAAGAAACAGCTATTTTAACTGAAGTTTTTCCTAAATTTTGTAAAAGAACCCCTCACCTCTGCTATCTGGTTAGCAGTTTTAAAATTAAAAATGCCGTTATAAAGTGTCTCAAAAGCAATTCCTTTTGAAATCTTTAATTCTATACTGGTAGAATTATATGCACTGGGGGGTACTAATACGATATTTTTATGGGAATCAATACCTTAATATAGGTGAGAAGTAAATTGGTTCTGCCCCCAAAAGCATTTTGTTGAGAAAGCATGAACGCAAAAATGGGTTCTGAAAGCACTCTTAACACTGAGTGGTCATCTTCTATTGCTTGAAATGATTTTGTTGCTTTTATTCTGAAAATAAACAGGATTTTCTGTCTGAAAATTCATGTTTGAAGGGCTAAAAAGCAGAGGAAAAGTCCCACCTGCTCTGCATATGCAGAAGCATAACTATTCCCCATAAATCTAATTTAAAAGTTTTCCATTTATGTGATGCTTTTAAATTAATACATATGGATTTTTTTTCTACAGTGATTTTTAATAATTTAGATTTTAGTGCTTAATTATGTTGTTTATAATTGTTGATCATCTTACTGGAAGGAGTGGATTCTTAACTTGCTGTTTCATGTGACTAGCACCAAAAATTCTTGCCAAGTTAATTGCGAACTCATTAGTATTAGTAGTTCTATCTATTTTGTACAAGTTAAATTGCTACAGCCTGGCAGTAGATGTATCCATTTTCTCTAGTATAGTGCTAGTGCCAACTTGGCGAACAGATCTGAATACCAAATGGTAGAGGGTTTCTCTACCTGAATGGAAAACTTATGAACAGAAGCACAAAACTTAGCAAGTTTGGTTTTCTACTTCTGTGTAGTGAAGAAATAAAACTGACTATATCTTACTTTTTTGATTAAATTAGGTTTGTTCATATTACAAGTATTGTACAACCAAAGTTGTGCAAGTACAACAAAAATTGTAAATAAAGTTTTTAATTTTTTTTAAATACTTTTTTTTCCCTATTGGTGGGTCAATCTTTACAGAATGACCTTTATTGTAAATAGAGCAAAATGTGTAATATGAATAGAGGAAAGTTGTCATTTGCTTGTCCTTAGGCTTTATGGCATTTAATGATTTTAATACAGTTGTCACCTTGCCCATTCAGTCAACACACTGCAAAGCAGAGATTTTTAGTTCAACACGTTAGTTACATATACCAATACATACAAGCAGGCACATTCATACCCACAAGTAACTTCTAGTTAAGAATACACACAGACACACCTGTTCTTCCACATAAATTAAATTTTTTCTTAGGCATGTTTGGGCTTTATACACATCTATGTTCTAATTGTGTAATATCTTGTGTATTTTGATAGTGTTTAAAAATCAGTGTTTTTTTCCTTGTGAAGTAAACGTGAAATCAAGCTGTAACTTAAGAAAGTTGCTCACGCCTTGATGGCTTCTGAAGATAACCGTAGATGCTGAGGGTTTTAATTCTGAAATAAAGCCCTCTGACATTAAACAGAAAGGTCAAATCAGTCATTAGTGAAATGAATGCTCCATCTATAAATAGTATCGTTTTTTATAACACTCAAAAGTGAAGGAAAATAACAAGGATAATCAGAAATGAACTTGGAGCTGGTTCTGTATAGTTTGGTTTTATTGCAATTTCCTGGTAGTCCTAATACGAAAAAGCAATGTCTGTAAGAAGGGTTTGTAATGCCATCTGCTTTATTTAACAAGGTTTTCTGCAGTTTTCCATTTGGACTGAAGTCTTCTAAGCTCTATACCTGCCCCCATGATGAACTCTTTCTAACCTTCAGTTATACTTGTTCAGCCACTTTCACAAGCTGAAGTCAGGGTGGAGCTGGTTTGGTTAGATAACTTAGGGCAACTTTTTTCCTAGTGACCTAGAACTTGCTTCTGAAACACCCTTCCTGAAAGACAGCAAGGTCTCTTTGCTCTTGCTGTTCTTATTAAAAGACCCATCCAAGCTTAGCCAGGTTGAAACAAGTTTTACAGATATCAAGTGTGGGGTTTTTGTTGTTGTTTTCCTTAATGGCTAATACTGCCTTTTTAAACCAGCCAGCAGTAGTGAACCTTCCATACACAGGGATTATCCACACCTTCCCTTCCATTGCAGCTCTGGGCTATTGCCAGTGTTTGGATGATTAACTGAGAACGGGGCAAAAGGCAGAGATGGTGCCCAGGAAGTGGGAATAGAAGTTGGTAGGTGGGGAAGAAATCTCGGCTGAAGCTAGGGAATGGAGATGGAGATGATGAGCAAACACTGGATGAACTTCTGCAAGAAGAGGATGTTAACAGATGGACTTGGAGTTATTAGAGGAGGGCTGACCTAGTGGTGTGTGGAATAAGTGAAGCATAGTTGCATAAGACTGGGTTGAGAAGAGTCTAGGATGGTCTATGTGAAGGATACTGTGGGATAGGGACCAGAGATGGACTTTCTGTTGGGTGTAGAGCTGTTTGGTTGGAAACCACCTGTATGATTATTTCTGCATCTGCAGCAAAAATTGTAAGGTAAATGGTGTAAGAAGCTAGGGATTGGAGGACGAGTAGAAATGCTTTCATGTTCAAGGTGTTTGAATGCCATCCTGCATTTTTAATCCACCTTTTCTATAGAATTCGTTTGTCATGACCCATAACCCGTTGCCATTACATGTTGGGCTCTCAGTAGGTGATAATCTATCAGGCATCTTGATTTTGTCTGGTTTGTGAGCCCCCATGGCAAGAATGCCATGCTTTTGGTGCCTGTGATGGGCCACCATAAACATTAGTTGTTGTGTAATGCTCTATTAGACGTATTATATAAAAATGATCAGAAATGGGTCTAGCTCAAGATATGGGTGGGCTGTGTTCAAATTATTGTTATGGTGTTTATAGACATATCTGGAATGACGTTGGCATTGATACAAGAGCAATCTAAAGGCACTAAACTCAGCTGTAAAAGTTTTACAAAGCTTTCAGGGGAGATTTTTCAGTATTCACTGGGCCGTATATTGATACAATGTCAAAATTAGCTGATGCCATCACATAAAGATAGATAGAATTGCTGTGGTTCCTCTGTAATGAGCTTTACGTTACTGGAGTTTGCAATACAGTACTTGAGTACTTTCTCTTTTTTAAGCTGAAACTTAAATTCTAATAATCTCCATTTCCTTGTTTGTAAGAATGAATGCTGGATTCAGTGCTTTTCAGTATATGAATTTACTGTTGATAAGATGTAGTAGAGCCTGGACAGCAGCATTTTATTGCTAAGCCAATTAACACAAATAAAGAGTAGCCAAATTTGTTTACCAACTCACTTTTTGGGGAAAGTAAAGTTGTGAGTAAAATGCCAATACTGTGTAGTTTTATGTCACAGCACGTGTCGGATATCTTCTGTATTAAGTGTTTGGTTTACATATAGGTGATTTTTCAATCTTGCGGGTCTAAAATGCTGGTTAACCTCCTTGATTCTTTATCCTATTCCCAGGGTGTTGAAGTTTGTTTATGAGTTTTCCTATTGCTTATGTTGGTTTTATGTTAAAAAAACCTGTTAAATCAAAAATAGGAAAACATATTCATGCTTCACTTTGTGTTTGTTTAAGAGAAGCATTTGCTGTCAGACAGTGTGGCTTTTTTTATTTGTAGCCCTTCACTTAGGCTGTAGGTGTTACATTTCAGGAAATCTGCCTGAATCTGACATGAAGATCTTCCCCCGTCCCAACTATCAAGGATTTTATTTCTTTACTACATCATGTCACAACTTAAACATAAAAAGTGCTCTGCAGGCCTAGTCTAGTGGTCCATCTAGCTAACCCAATATTCCTTTTCTGGCAATAGGAAAGTGGCAAGACTGATTTTTCCTTGTCCCATTGCCTGTATCCATTGCGTATCTCCAGAATCTAGGATAGGGATGTTAATTGCCTATTGTTTTTGCTATTCCTATTGTTGTCCCTTGCCTATTGTTTTTAGTATCCCTTTATGTATCTATTGTATAATAAAAGTATCCAGAGTTTCACCTTCATATTCCGTAAATAATTAAGATTGTTGAGCTCCAGATTATTTGATTTTATAACCTCAGGTTGTAAATATCTCATGTTGTGCTGCTGTGAGGTTCATCAGCATTTGAAAGAACTTTATGATCCAGCCCTCAGTACTTTACCTGTCCTGTTTAAACTTAAAGATTTGTGTGCAAATGATTTTGGTTCCTACAGCCTTCCAAAGGCAATGTGGCAGCGTATCTTTAGACAAGTGACTTTTCCTGAGCCTGTGTAATATGATAGGCATTCCTTAAACAAATCTGATAGGTATCCTTGCATGAAAGAACAACTGAGTTTTCTTGATCTAGCCAGAAGCAAAACAAAAGCGTTGTCGTTTTCAAGACGATTAGTGTATTAAAATGCAAAAAGTGCAGAAATTAATTGTGTACATCTTCATTGTGTAATCCAGGTACTGCACATACAGATCTTAATGCATCTGTTGACTCCATCTCTTCCTCTGTAGCCTTTATATATTAAAGAATTTAGTGATAATAGACATGGAAAGAGAGAGCAATAGTGGTGAGAGATGTCTGCCATGGACACCCTTCCTTTGGGAAGAAGATGCTTGCAAGTTCTTGCTATGGCTTTATAGAAAAAGATGTTTATAAATTGCACAGATTCTTAATTGTTTCCTCTCATGTGCTTTTAGCTCTGAGGGACAAAAGCTCAGATAGTAAAGCCAGACAGAATCATAGAGTAAGTTTGTTTGGAAGTAACCTTTGGAAATTATCTGATTTAAAACATTGTGCCAGGCAGGGCTTGGTTTTTCTTATAGGTTTATTCCATATAGACTTGGAGAAAACATTTGTAATTCTGAGCTATACAAATTTGTAAACAGTTATTTGGATTGTCTAAATTACATTGCATTTTTACCCTGCTGCTACAAAGAAATGTGCTTGTTTTGCTTGCCTTGAAAACTCTGACATTCTTGATCAAAATGGAAAACCGCTTGTAAATGTTAAGCATTCGATTTGATTTCAGTGTAAAAGGGTTTAATCACAAAAACATGCGTGAGCATTTGAGACATGTAGCTTCTAAGAAGGCTTAGGGACAAAAAGGAGAACGATTGGCAATAACATACCAGCTGAATTGGTTCAGCAGGCTCTGGAGCTAGAGGTGGTGGGGCTGTACCTGTACTAGGTTGTCCTATGGGAAATCACAGCTTGTAGCTTTAACTCGGGAGCAGCGTGGCACTAGCTCCTCTATACTATTTCTGGAAGATTATCTGCTATCTTTGCCTGCCTTTGCATTTTACCAGGGCAGTCTAATATTACAGGAGCCTCGGAGCTGCTCTCCTGTGTTGGCTCCATTCGTTGGATATAATGTTGTACGCCTCAAGTTAGGAAAAAAAGGAGAGCTGGAGGAGTACACAAAGAGGAACGAAGGGCAAAAGTAATTCACTTTCAAGAGAAGCTGTTTTGGGGGTGGGAGGGAGTTCAGCGCAAAACAGGCACGTTGCTGAATTTAATAATATTTAAGCTACTGCAGAGGGCCATATTCAGCACTGATCTCTTGCAAACCAAAGAAATGTAAGGTAGATTGCCTTCTCCCAAAACATAGCTCTATTTTCCTACTCAAAAAGTGGAACAAGTGTTCACATCAAAATACTTGATTTGTACAGTGGCTGAAGAAAGACTTCAAATCTGTAAGCACCTCCACATTTTTAACATAGTAAACATTTTAGATATTTTAAATTATTATCTTTCTATTAGCTCTTTGTAGTTTGACTTGCATTTATTATCCTGATTTATTCCTCCTATATTGCAGATAGCTAAATGTATTCTTTGATTTTATTAAGTTGTGTGACATCCCACCCACTGTGGTTCTCTCATCCCTTTTTATTCTCACACAGTTTAATGTTTATTTTTAAGCTACTTTTGATTCTGGTCCTAACATCTGGGATTTTTTATGCCTGTTGTTCCTTGTCTTCCTATATTATTGCAATTCCCTGTGCAGTCATATTTTTGAATATTTGTATATACTTATTATGAAATCAGATCAAATGAGGAGGGGAAAACAACTAATGGAATATGCTTCAGACTAAGAATGGGGAAAAAAAAAAGGGTTTTTTCAATGCACAAGAAAAATCCATTGCAAATCTATCTCTCTTTCTTACATGCTTTTACAAAATAGGTATTTGTGCATAATACACAGTAAGCATCCAGACTCTGTTACATGTAATTCACTAATAGTTAAGTGAGTTCACACTGGCTGTGTATCAAAAATAGGGTTAGTGTGCTTTGTGGTCTGTTTTGCTGACGTTGTTGCCCAGCACCGTTGAGTGCCTGACTTTCTGTGGCCTGTTGTAATTCTGTCTGGGATGAACAATATGGGATGTCTTTTGAGTCAAACGTGGCCATTATGCTCTCTGAGGAGCTGTAACTGATATATTTGCTTTGTAAAGCTCAAATGAAAACAAGATATATTACTACTTATAGATACTTCAATTCATAGTAGTGCTTATATGACTTCCCATTAAGATGTTAAGGACATTAATTTCTCTCTATTCAAAAAGCTCTATTGAAGGATGCTATAGGTGGTACTGCATTTTCCCGGTGAAGAAAACATTTTGATTATTTATTTTTTTAGCTGAGAAGCTGTCGTAGTATGCTGCATTAGTATAGCTTTTAAAATTAAGAATAATTGTTCAATGAAATTCCATCACATGTTAAATTAGCCAAGAAATGGTGCTGTTTTATTTTTGCTGGTTTTGTTTTTAATGAACTTTAGTTTAACTGTAAATAAATGATTTAGAGCTAAGGACTTTGTAATACCACCACATAACGCTTATCTGCCTGTTTTATTTGGGTTTTCCACCCTAGAAGCATAACTGTGTTGCATAAAAACTGGATGCCTTTATTTGACGTCGTAAGAGAAGTTCAGGTCTGAACAGTTTGCCAGTGTAATAATACTGGGTGAAGCATGGCTTGTGTTGGCAGCTTTGCCGTTTTCTCTAATTCTGGGACAGAGTCACAAAACCTGTATAAACATAGCATTACCAGTGGGAGCGCCGAGTTCCTGCTCCCCAGGATCTCCCCCTGCACGGAGGACTGGGCAGAGAGGATTGATTTAGCAGCAAAAGGTGAGGGGTCAGCTCTGCAGGGCCTGACACTGAGTTGGTGACCAACGGTGCCAACCCAAACCTCTGCCAAAGGGTGGGCACCCTGACCTGTTGGCTAATCAATGCTAGCCATTTGCTGCCTATTTAACACTTAGAGTCTGTTGTGGCATAATCTGTATGTGACATAGCCCGTAACTAGTTGCAAGTTGCAGGACTAATTACAGCGTGGATATACTACAACCCTACTTGAAATACTTATTTGAATCTTAAAAACTCTTTTCAAAGATTTAGTGGCATTTTGGACTGTAGGAAGAAGAGTTAAGGCTTCTGTTGTTCCATGCTCCTCTTTTTTTTCCTTGTGAATGTATTAGATTTTTAATTTTTTTTTTCTGGTATATATCTGATAGTAATCAACAATATTGCACAAACTTCCTTCTACATGCAAAGCAAAAATTTGAAAACTTATATATATTTTTGTAAGTTTCATCTATGATATCTTCAAATTGTTTCCATTACTTTTGTCTCTTGCCTTCAAGAAATACTTAAGCATCAGTATAATTCACACTATCATGCTTTTCTCATGTATTCCAAAGGAAATAGATATTTCATGTATTCAGGAGAATAAAATCAAATGGTACAGCTTTCAAGTTGGGGGGGGTGGAATCTGTAAGCAAAATGTTTGTTGGGTTTTTTGTGTGTATGTGTTGGGTGTTGTTGGCGGGGGTGTGTGTGTGTTATGGTTTATTGGGTTTGTTGGTTTGGGTTTTTTTTCCCCTGGAAGAGAATACCCCTTACTGTGCCATTGGAAATTCCCTGTACAGCAGTCCACCTGCTTATTCAGTAAACCCCCTCAGGGTAAAGCATTAATGCTTTCTGGTTTTTTTAAATTACTTTTCTCTGCGCACAAAGTAACCATTGTGTTCTAACTCACATAGTGATATTTTAAATTGCAGTGGAGAACACTGAAAAAGAAAATAAGTGCTTAAATATAAAAGCATAGTTTTCTTAAAATCTGGGCTTCTTAACATTGCACTTCATAATTATTAAATTTTTTTCTTAAACACCTCTGCCCTTTTTTAATGTCCTTTATAAAGCTTTTTCTTCCCATTTTCCTAACTTAGGTGCTTTCCTAAATGGCAATGAATAAGCTCCTCTTTAAGTAAACATTGATAAATTCTCTGAAGCACTCTTTTGTGCTGTTTTGACGTTTAAGAGAATTTTAGTGTAAAGGAAGCCTAAAATATTTTTCCATCTCCTTTTCTCCTCCTGTCAACAGTATATATGTTGCTTAATTCAACTTATCCAAAATAAAAGGATGGTTGATGGGGTTTAATTTTTAATTTTGACTTACTAAAAATATAACTGTATACTTTTTCCTAGCTTTATGGTCTGTCTCTTTACTCTTAAGAAACGTTCTTCAGTATGCATATATAGCATCCAGCACTTACTGGCTCACATGAGGTGAACTTAATTTCTGTATAAATATACACATGTAGAAGTTGAGTGTAGAAGGTATATTTATACAGAAAAGTATCAGGGATTAAAATAACTTTGGGAGGTTTTGTTTTTTAATCTTTCTTGCTTCATATTTATACATTTAAACATCACTGCAATATAATATAACTTATAAAATATAGGTAATAGATTTTTTAAATAAGTTATATTACATATATGTATTGAGTGATCAAATATTTGTGTGTGTATTCTACTGTTAAATATTTTATTTCTCTTCTTTGCAGATTTGTTCCTTACTACATCACCAGATTCACAAAAGATTGAGTTTGAGACATGGGTAAATAAGGTAAGAGAGAAACCCCAAGTAATCATTCTGTTAAAACACAGACAAGTTTTTTTGTTGGTTTTTTTTTTTTTTTTAAAGTCATCTGATAGTCCTTGTTTCAGGAATGAGTGGAAGGGATGTCACGGGGCACTTAACTGCACTATTGTTTCCGACTGGCAAAATGTCACTGGAGGAGATCTTTTACTCAGCAGAAGTTCCTCTGCAGGTTTTTACCGTGACTACTGAGTAAATCAATCAGCCTCATTCACCTTCGCAGGGCTCCTCCGGTGTCAGCAGCTGCTCTGGGAGGTTACTGATGCTTACTGTGATGATTTATGAAGAGAAGGCTGATCAGATTTTTTATTCTGGCTTTCTCAAAGATTTGATTTCTTTCAGTAAGCTTTCTTAGAACTATGACTTCACGTCTTGGGTAAGATTTTGTGGAACAGAGGTTTAAAAATCTCCCTCTGACCGTTATAAGGTTTACACAAGTTACAGTTGAGAAAATCCTGAGTTAAACAAATGTCACAAATGTAATTCAAGGTTGGGGAGAAATAGATCAGTGGATTATTTTTATTTATCTATTGAGATTCTGCTTTTGTATTACTTAACCTGGCCAGGGTCAGTGAAGAACCTCATTGTTAATAACAATTAATGAAGTTAATTGATTGGAAACTAAGTGTATCCTTGATACTAAATCTGTTATCCAAAAGGACTGTAGTTGAGAATCTTAGCATGTGTATGTTAAAAGTTTACTTTTTTATTATAATAGAAAGTGCTTAATGAGCTTCTTATTAGTTAAAGCCTCAAAGCTTCATTACTTATTTACCTGAAAATTTATCCATCATGTCACGGTGAGTCACTGTAGAATGGGAAGTGTAGTCTTGCCTGTGACAACGTGGGTCTCTTCAACCAGCTGCTGAACTGGAAAAAAAAAAAAATAATAGCTGAGTATTTCTGGCTTTTATATAGACTTAAAAATCAACAGTTTTTGACTTGGACAAATTTAATTCTTGAGGGATTGAGTGTAAGGATTACATAAGGCATTTCACCTATCTCTTTTAGGTGTGTGTGGTTTTTTAAATTTTCTTACAAATGTTTTATTTTCCAAATTTTCCAAACTCACGTATTCTATTATCCTACCTTATATATTTTGTATGCATAGATTTGCTTATCTTTAGAAAGAAAGAATTCTATTCCTTGGAATCAATCAACCCAGTGAAATATGTCACACACATAAAATATATGTACATATAATATATATCAATCTTAAAATACCTTAATTCATCCATTAAATTGCTCTACTACAAACCTAGGCAAAGTAATTCCCTTCACTGATGCGCCATGAAATGCTTTTATAATATTTGCCTGTATGATAATGCTTTTCTGGCCAACTGAGCACAGGGCCTAGTGGTCTTTTCTGCATGGAGATGATTTGCATCATTTATATATTTAATTTCCTCATCTGAATTATAAATTATATGTCAAGGTAAAGACATATAGTCAAACATCCATGTACTGTCCCCGGAGTGGCATCTTCAACAGCACTGAAGTCTACAAACTGAATATAATATGATATATTCAGAAATAGTCTGTTATGGGTAACTAGACCTAATCCACAGAACAGTAGCGTTGTTCTCAATGGCTTTGTGAGCTCATTGCAACAACTAGAGAAGTGGGCATTAGGTCATCTCACTTGCTCAAAAATCCTCACGTTTTAAACGGATTAGTTCCAGTTGTGATCCAGTTCTACGATAAACAAGGATCCAGCACTCTTCCTTTGTCTTTCTGATGAAATACCAGAATATTGTTTTCTGCAGGCTTAGGTTTTAATAATAGGCGATTAAAACAAGACCTAAAATAGACCTAGTGTAAAATCAAGTTATTTCCTAATTAGAAGGAAAATCAGAAGCTATTTTTAACAGGTGTGGCTTTAGATATTACATATATCTGTAAAATCACATGTCAATATGCAAAAATGCACGTTAGTGTTCATAATCACTTAGTTATCATTTAGATTGTTGCTGAAATAACCCAATCTCTTCCTCATAAAACAGCAAAACATATGGACAATTGTACCTGAATATTTCTATTATTGGATTGCCATAAGATTCCATGAAGGATTAGAAATGCAAAAAGTCCCAATTTTCAGAACACATTTTTTTCCATAGCTGAGATGTCTCTTCATTATCTACTGAAGTGCTCTTTTATTGGAGTATATTTTCTTTGGTTCAAAAGTCAAATTTTATCACTTCTGCAATTAATTTTTTCCATCATCTTTGTCCTGTTTGGTAGGATGGGAACTTCTCTAAAGCTGGAAAAATTAAGAAAATGCCTAGTGGTGTGAAAGTTGTTGGACAGTCCGTGTTTGCAGATTTTGGTGAGTTTATTATTCTAAACTATGCTGAGTGTTTCTTCCTTTTTCTTGCTTTGGTTAGCTACTCTAAAGCAAAGAACAAATAAAGGTGTTTGGCTCTAAAACTTTGGGTTGGGGTTTTTTTTATACTTCTTTTTTTCTTTAAGGTGTATGTATCTATTTGACTGTAAATCTTGAAATATCTAGGAATAGCTTTAATTAAATTCAACTCAATTCAACTTTGACTATCCCAGTACATTCTGCCTCACATATATCTGCTTTTGAATGTGACACTTAAGGACGTGTAAGTGCATGTGCTGTTGTGTCGAGGCACGGTACAAACGCCAAACTTACTTTTATCAGGCACGTATTTTGTTTCTCATGATTTTGGTTTTTTCCATAATCTCATTCAGAAGATATTATTTGAGTAAATGTTCATAAATTCTTCACTTGTACAAACTAATAAAGCCAAAATGTAAATTAATTAAAATTACTTGTGTAAAGATGGATGAAACATCGTAAAATCTTAATGGTTGTAATTGAAAATTCTGGAATGCTTTTGGACAGAAGAAAACCTTAATTTATATGTAAATCTATTTTTGCAAGGGTTAGTGAAAGCCTGTATTTTTCTATTAGAACGTACTTTTTCAGTCAATTGTGTCTTATGAATGTGTGTCATGTTACAAACAGGAAATGTTGGTTTGTAATCCAAAAAACATCTTTTTTCCATGCACAAAAATAAGAATTTACAACCCAAGGGAAAGTGCTCCAGGCTTCATTCTGCTGATATTATTGAATGTAAATAACTTCTTAAAGAACTGATTTACTTGTATTTATTCAACACGCTTGTTAATTGTGAGACTGAGCTGGCCTTAAAATCTCGTCTTATGGTAGCCTGGCTGCATCATTTTGATTTAAAATCTGTTTTAAAGAAAATGACAGTTTTTTTAAATGAAAAGTTGAACCCTATATTAGACCCAGAGTTGGATTCTCTTGTATTGTGCTGACACTTAAAAGTATTCTTAGGAGTTCTAGCAAAGCTGTTTACTGGCGTGGAACTAGAAGGCACCTCTGCTGGATAGTTAATTATGCTTAGATCCTTATTTAGCGACAACGGATGGGTTTACAGATCTATAGTAAATGAAATAAGGTAGAAGCTGAACAATGCTCTAAGTTCTTCTGTCAAATGTTTAACACATTTTCTAAAGTCTTTGTAAAAGTTTTGTAAAATCTTTTACTGTTTATCTACAAATATAAATACTTGCCTATATAATATCTGAAGAAAAGAACAGAATACTTAGTAAGTTTTTTGCAGTTAAAAAAAAACCTATGTGTTGGAGTTTTGTAACCATTTTCCAAGCTGATGTTCTGAATAATGTGTTTTAATAGGTACTAAGTAGAAATCAGATGATATTTTCTTTAACAATGGCAATGTGCAAAGCAAACTTTATGTGGGGTAATTTCATCTCTATGTTAGGCAGCTAATGAGCCCAAATGATGTATCATAATTCTAGAAATTTATCATAATTAATGGGATCTTAATAAACCCTGGGATTTCTTTGCAAAGCAAAGTGGAACTGTTGAAATGTTTAAGTTAAAGTTTTGAAAACATGAATGAATGGGACGTGCAGTAACGCAGCGGTGCAGTTCTCTGTGGGTTTGCTACAACCAAGGTTAGGAAAGACAGTGGCAGTGGGGAGCTGCTGATGTGAAGTTCCATCACCAGTTGTTTCACACCCTGCTCTGCTAATTATCGTCAAATTCATAGAACCATAGAATCGTGTAGGTTGGAAAAGACCCTTGGGATCATTGAGTCCAACCATCTACCTTCCTCTACAAAGTTCTCCCCTACACCATATCTCCCAGCACCGCATCTAAACGACTCTTGAACTCATCCAAGGATGGTGACTCAACCACCTCCCTGGGCAGCCTATTCCAGTGTCTGACTACTCTTTCTGTGAAGAATTTCTTCCTAATGTCCAGTCTAAACCTACCCTGTTGCAGCTTGAATCCTTTCCCCCTTGTTCTATCTTGTTGCCTATGTAGAGGGACAGTGTATATGGCAAAGCGGATAGAGACAAGGAATCATCAGTATCATCTATGGGAGGAGATGCTCGCTTTTCAGAAGTTGATTTTTTGGAGCTGGTTATTCTGAGAGATCTCAGCCATTTCATGTCTAAGGCAGAACACACACATAAATCTTGCAGTATGAGGGTCTTGCTTCCTCTTCCCAAACAGCTGCATACACGCTGTCATCTTTGTCTTCAGTCCAGATCACACAAGTGCATCCTGGGTGAAGAATGGGAAATGCTTTAATGGTCTCTCTGCCCATTAATTTCCTAATTGAGTGAAAGGAGTGCTATAAATGTATGAGTGTATTTTGATAGAGGAAAAAAGTTTATTCTGACAACTATGGAAATACTTTTAACTATGATTTCAAAATTACTATTTGAGTACTATTACAACTCTAATCTTTCTTCTGTTGTAACAGGGGGTAGGAAGTTAAGTAGTGCATCAGGGGTTTTTTCTTCATCTTTCCAGCATTGCTTTAAAATAATCAAGAGAATAAATAGTTATTTTCTCACTGAACAAAGCTTTAGAGAATATTGAAGTGAATCTGGTACTAAAATAGCGTGTATGAGTAATGAAGGGATATAATTCTAAATTCCATGTTCTTTATTCAACGCAATCTGAGGGAAGCTGAATAATACCAGACCACCATCAAAAAATCCTACCTACAGCTAAATAGCTCTGTGTACGTGTGGCTTACACAGTAACTGGTAGGAGGTAAAAAACTTTTCTTGCGAAGGAGGATCTTAGCTGAGTTCTGCTCATACTTGTTTTCATTCCAGTATTATTTTGTTCTGCACCAGTCTAACAATAGAGGCAAGATCTCACGTTACGAGGACACTGTATCAGAGTAACTACATTTACACACTGTACTATGCCTGCATATGTTTAAATACCTTCAAAAGGTATGTGTTTATCATATAGATTCTATTTGTACTGAGCCGAAATTAAAGAAAATGCCTTACAAGAAACAGTTTGTCAGACTTCAGTGTCTCCTTGTTTTCCATTTCCCCTGTTCCAAAAATGATGAAATAATGGTTGTCATAAGTCAAAGGAAGTTAAGGTACGATGGTTTGCAGTTTGAAACAGTAATTTGGCTATCTGTAACGGGGCCTGAAAGAAGTTTCATTGCACAACAAATCAGAGTAGTACAATGCAGATGGAAAAGTGAGATGCATTCGAAGATTGCGCTACCTGCTACCTAAGTAGCTTTTGCCAAACTGTGTGTGATGCACTGAGCAGAAGCACCACAGCGCTCTCACTCTGCTCTCTGCAGGCTACAGGCATCTTCACTGCTGGCACCCGGGTACAGCTGCTGTGACTTGACACACGTTCAATATACAGTCGCAAGCCTCTTACATTCTTATTTCTGTATTGCCTGCCTCTCTCTTATTCTCCCTTCTTGACGTTTTCTGTACCTCACAGCTGATGTGCCAGCCTTGCTGTTCACTAAAGGTCTCAAAGGATTCCAAATTTCTCTGTGCTTTCACTCTCTGCCACTTCTCATTTACTTAACTCTGTGCATATTAGTCTCTGGAATGGTGTCGGGTCCAGACAGGAGCCTGGGAGTGTGTCACTTGTGCTGCTGCCTGCTCGTTTACTCCCACCTTTCTATTTGTACGCTCTTGCGCTTCTGCAGTCCAAGATTCTGATTCACTGGTCACACCTACACCTTAGCAAAACGTGGTTTGTTTCAAAAGGTGACTTTGTCTAACATTATTTCCTGCTTTCAAAAGTTTTATTTGAAGTACCCTTTCCAGCCAAAAGTAGTTACCTGTCATTTGGAAAAAAATAATAAAAAAAAGAGCGAGCTTTGAATAAGATCCTGACTGAGAACCTCCAAAGGCAACTAATTTTGGGTAAGGTTTCCTTTCTTAAACTAAGCAGGTTGAACAACAGCTATCAAGTAGAAAGTACTTAGATAAGTGGAGCTGGAAAAAGTGAACAATTAGGTGACTCATGAGAAATTGCCACAGATGTTTGAGTAATCTTAGCATCAAGTCTTCCTGAAGTACTCAAATAATAAAGATATATTTTTTCATTAAAAAGATACACAGATGTATGTTTGTACACATATATATGTATTTGTAAGGTCTGTTACATTTCTGTGTATACGTGTGTGTATATTTTAATGGAAAAATACACAAAAGCAGGTGTACATACATCAATATATTTATGGTAATGTACTTGACCTTAGACTTTATGTCTAAATCAGAACCTTAAAAATAAGTAGCACTCCCCTCTGGTACATGATAGCAATGATTTGTACATTAACCTCACCAAAGGACAGTGAACAATTGACAAATTTGTATTGCCCTTTTAAAAATAAATCAGAAATGCTTTGTGACATATTTATTACAAATGGCATTTCAATTGATTAAGGTGAGCAGAGCTGGGCACTTGAGAATTCTGCACTTATTTGGCTGACACATTGCTCCAAACAAGTAAGAGCTCTTCATTATTACTTTTTCTATTCTTCTCATGTCACTATGGTAATTGCAGTGCAGTGGTTGCTATAGCAAAAATGATTAATCCTCTGTTGTTGTTATCTGTACGCCAGCAGAGGCTTTTTATAAGGTCTGCTTGTACTGCCTTTAGAGGAAATCATAGATGTTGGCTAGAATTCTGATAAATAACTGCAGTTATAAAGAGTTTTAATAATTGTCACTTAAAATAGTGAAAAATTTTGTATTTGTTAAAGAAATTTAAGGATTTCAGTGGGACATTCTGAAAATGACTAATTTCTTTCAGTAGCTAGATGAATGTGAACAATATTTTGGACTCACAAACCTGCTATTTTCTTGCTACATTGAAAATTCATGAAATATATCTTTCAAGTAGTGACCCAGAAGCAATTAGCATAGAATATTGTGCTGTTTACACAGTCCATTAGTTCATTTTTGTAGGAAATGAATGTTATAACTGCTGTTCATCTATGATTGGTTCAGTTGGTTTAGTGGAGACTGATAAATCATTCTTTGTGATATCTGATTTGAGAATGTAGAAGTTTGATTAATCAGTCACTGATTTTGCTTAGTTTAGGAAAAAAAAAATTAACTTCCTGTATGTAAAGGGAATAAGAAATAGCTTTCTTATTCTTTCTAGTATCAAGCAAATCATACTGTTGATAGTATGATTCTTTCTAGTATCAAGCAAATCATACTGTTGATAGTATCCTCCTCTAAATATAACACAACTCTCACTTTCTGAAGGGTAGCATTTAGCCAACTCCACCCCACTTCGTTATCTTGTATTCACCATTTGCTTTCTTAGCTGCTGCTCAGTCTTTATCTGTGTGGTCTTCCCTAATTTATGAGGTCTGTGTTTACTCCAACTATGCAAACCTTTTTGAGAAAGCATGGGCTGGCATTTTTAAAGTTCTACCCAAGTCTTTAAGGGACCTGAACTCCAATTTTTATCCTGTTTAAAATCCAGTTATCCAACTAATAATCCTGAGACATCCTTCTCCGTTCTTCACCCTACCAAGTAATGGAACTGTTTCACGTATGTTAACTGCTTGTATGACACAGAGTAGAAATTATCATTTTTATTGTGGGAAACGATAGTTCATTATTGCCAGTAATTAACTGGATAACAGAGAGCCCTAACCTTTGGGTTGGTTTAGGCTTTTTTAAGACAGTCATTGCGCTGTAAAATGCATTGTGGTGAAAGGTTTTTGCTTAAAGTAGACTTTGATTATGATGCACCTGATGAGATCTTAAATATACTGCTTTGCTGCCTGCAGTTGCATTTCAATTTTGTAGCTTTTAGTTTTGTGTATGAACTTTGCTTTAGTGTCTGGATTTCTTTAGTTTTTTCCTTCTCTTCAGAATGTTGCATCCTCAGATATAGTAGCTATGTCAAAGGAAAATTTCAGTAAATAACCGCTTTATAAAGCAATTGTTCTTTGAGCAGCGCGTTGTGAAAATGTGCTCCTGTAGTCAATAAAAGGATTCTCTAAGAACCTTAAGACGCAGGAAGACAATACTTCTGTGTTTGAAATGCTCTGCATATGCAGGAAAGTGTTATTACTGTCATCAGTTTGGGTGAAAAAGATATAAAAGCTGATGAAAATAAAGAATTTTGAGTGACTTTAGATAAGGAAGAGGTTGTTTTGGTAACAGACGCACTTCGGTTCATCTGAAACAGCGGTGCGTAGAGACATACTAAGTTAATTGCCACTTGTGCATTTGAGTCCAGGAAAGCGTATTTAGAGGCTAAATCTGTCTTATTTGTTAACTGGTAACCAGCAATGCTGTTCAGTGATACCTTTTCATTTTAATATTAGTCCTACTTTGATAGTTCTTTCTACAAAAAGATTCTGTATTTTGATGTGTAAGGCCATAGCTGTGTGTTATTCCTTTGCAGTTTCTTTAAGTTTTAAAAAAAATAAGAATAACCCCAAAACCCAAAATGAAACAACCAAATAAAAAACCTCCAACCAACCAAACACGAAAGAGTGGATCTGAGAATAGGACCGACATTAAGATGAAGCCCTTGTGTAAAGTCCATCTAGGAAGCTTTTGAATGCAGGGACCTCAAATTCTTTCAAATTCATCTTTGAGCCCTTCGGGAGCCTGTTCTTCCCTATCACACAGTCATTTAGTAAGCGGTCTTCTATATTCTCATTTCATATTGTTCCTTTTGCTGTTGAAAATGCTGCACTTCCTGATCCTTAAGGCATCTGTCCTGATATGACACCCCCAGAAATCCCACGTTTCTGAACTGTTTCCCATCCCCTTGCCGCTCAGTGGTAGCCGGGTACAATTGTACCAATGGTATTATTGAAAATCCAAGAGAGTTGTTTGGTTTTTTTTTAATAACAGTTCTTGTTTTCCCTGAATTTGCACAGTGTAAATAATAAATAATATAATAACGATATAGATGGGATTAGATTGTCTAATTTTGCAAGAGTTTTCTTTCCAATAGTAAAACGAGAGGAGTGGTGCACGTGCCACTTGCTTACTCATTCTTTGTTGAACAACGTAACCTCTTCAGGACTGAATTTTTCTTTCACAGTGTTCATGGTTAATATAACAAGAACTCTCAACCTCAAATTTAGTCACACAAGTGGCTTTCTTTAATTAGTGTTACCCTCTTCATTTGTTAGTGTGGGAATGTTTGATGCCATATGAGCTTTCAAAATGTGTAACATTAGATAATTCCAAGCTGTGCAGTCAGGCTTTGTGGTTTCTGTTTTAACAATATGAGATAGTTGGAACCAGTAGTTTTCAGCATAAGCTACAGCAGGAATTTCAGTGTTACTTCTTGTTTAGTGTGCAGAGGGGTTCTTATTTTGTATTTAATCTAATTTCTTTTTCCTGCTTGGATTTCAGCTAGTACATTTGATATAGTCTTTCCATTTAAGACAGAAGACCGCGCTGCTGGATCCAGAGCAGCCTGGAAGTGCCTTTGTGCGGTTTGCTGGCACGCTGGGTTTAAATGCTCTTCTTGCAGCGGAGGTGCGAATATGGATTCTTTGGAAGGATATAGACAGACTTAGTCAGAATTGATTTAGTGTGAAGGGGAGCGTTCTAAGGCTTTCTTTAATGTCCATGGAACTTTGAATCATCCGTAAAAGCTCTTTGCATCTGTTTTTTGAAGTTGTGATTCATGTTTTCTAAAAGCAGCTGACACTGATTCTTTTAATAACGCGTTGTTGTCTTAGTAATTTATGATAATTGTCTCTGTCACGACCATCTCGTTGAACACATAAAGGCAGAGAGTGACAAAAGAATTCTAATCACTTTATTACCTCAGAAGATAAATTGAAGATAATCAGCTTTCAAACAAACCTTTATTTTGTTTGAATATCAAACTCAATTGTATTGGCTGTAGTCATCTTGGCTACCCCAGAAGGCTATTGTTTTCAGCACTACCATAACTGAGCTTTTTCCAACTTATTTTCCTACTATTCTTTAGAACTCACGATGAAAGGCTCATGACAAAGGAGAATAAGAACTGTGCAAAGCCATGAGGGAGGTGTATGAGCAAGCTATATGTATGGTGAAATAAAAAGCATATAAAGCTTCATTAGGATGTATTGTATTAAACAAGAGATGCCTTATACTTATTTGGACTTTAAATCAACAGCAGAGAAAAACTTCTTGGCTGTTATTGTACTGTATTGAGGACATTTTTTTCTCACCTTTTTGAAGGGTATTGAGAAAACTGCACTGACAAAGTCTGTAATAATACAGGGACCGTGGTGAGTTTAGAATGTGTATTCTTGAGAGAACAGTAGGTTCTCAAGGCATCAGGATGTCGTGGTATATGAGGTGTCTTCCTTTTATGTAGCATCAGATTGAGAATTATGAAAGCTACGCTGTTCTCACTATCTTAGTCTGCATAGTTAGCTTATTTTTATTTGCCAGAAAACAATCTCTTTTTAGTTAACACAACTGTAATAATTTATAATAATCAGTCTGTCATCTCAGAAAAGCAAGCTGGCTCAATTTTTGTTTTTAAAAGAGAAGTAAGATTACACTGAGCAGAACTATACAGCTGTTAAAAGCAGGAAGACAGAATTGACCACGTTCCCCCCCCCCATCACAAAAGGTCTGTGCCAACGTGAGATGATAATCCAGTTGGTTCAAATTGAAAGGGCTGAAATCTAATAGACCTGCTACAGCAATTTCTTAACTGTCAGAGCTGAAACGACACAAACCCTGGTGTCACCATTACAAATTATCAGACAGCACAACATCTACATGTTGATGTGCGATTCGGAGAGATGCTGGGACCTCAGGGTCAATGAATCTCAGAGTAACCACTGAGGTGCCATTTGCTATTTGTGCATTTGTTTTAAGACATGTGCTTATGCTACAGTACACTAGCGTTGCATTTTGAACATATGACCCTTTTTAATAACATTATGTTGTTGTTAATCTGATTTAGAAGGTTTTTTCTGCTTTCTCCCACTCAAATTTACTTTTAGAATAGATTAAAAAGATTTGAGCTATGTTTTTTGCAAGCGTGAGTGTTCAAAATCAATGTTAAAGCTTCAGCTGCAAGTAATTTTTCCTCATACAATCTCTCAGTATGAGGTGTGCTCCCAGTGATCTGCACAATCTGTGTCTTTTGGGTTACTCTTGTTGTGGATTGGATTGCTAGCACTTTACAGAAAATGTTGGAAAGAAGGCTTTCTGTCTACGGCTCTTCTTTGAGATACAGTGAACAGGCAGTAAGTAATGATTCTCACATGATTCCTAGATGGCAGAAGACTGCTAATTTTGTCTTTCCATATTTTGACATAAGTACAGATTTGCAGCTGATGAGTATGTGGGACTGTTCTTTTTCTAGCCTTTTCCATTGCCTATAAAACTTGGTCTTTATTAACCATGTAGCTCTTTAGTATCTCAGTCAAGCCAGAATCGTGTGTTGAGAACACGCTGGCTACCAGCTGAGTTTGTATTTGGATGTCAAACGCGCTTTAAGCTGAGCAGTGCTACCAAAGGACATGTGGATGTTTAGCCACATTCTAGAGGGGTATGTTTAGCCACATCTAGTGCTACAAATTACATTGAAATTACAAGTGAGGAGAACCTTGAGACTTCCAGCAATTTGAACTGTGATTAAAATCCATACAGTAATAGAAAGATAGACTGGTAGACCCTAGGAGCTGAGTGAAGACTACAGAGGATCTCTAGAAATAGATTTCCTAGGTAGGTCTAGGCTAAAATACATTATTAAAGATGTGTCATGCAAGGTATTTTTTTTTAATCTGAAACTAGTGCAGTTTATTTCAGCTGGTGTGACGGGTTCATCCAGCCATTGTCACCAATGCATGTTTTTCACTGATGAATACCTAATTGCAGTAGAAGAAATGTGCTAATGATGCTCCTTTATAATTTCTGCCTTCCTCCTCTTTTGTGGCGGAATTTACTAAAATTTAAGGATGTTTATTTAAATTGAGATTGAAACCAAGCAGGAAGATGAGAAAAGTTAGCATTGTTGCTAAGGTAAGATTGTTGTTAGAGAGATTGAGCTCTTCTGTGAGCAAGTGCTGGGAGGGTTTTGTGTGGTCTTCAAGATGAGTAGAGTTGTGCCAAAGGTTTGTATTTCAGTGGGTGCTTCCAAGGTGGGAGTCACAGAAGGATTAAGAATAAATAATTTTCTTTCAAAACTAGAAAAGCTGCTGTATCAATTTGTTGGTTTCACGTAGTGCCTTCGAAAAAGCTTCAGAAATACAGGAAACATGGTATTTCTAGTTATTAAAGATGAGGACAGTTTAAAATGGATAGTGAAACAGATTATGCTTTAGCTTTATGCTTAGGGCTGGGGTTTGGGGGAGTTGTTTTTTTCTTCTTGGGCTTTTTGAGCGAAGATTGATGCAAGATTTGCATTTAAATAAATTATTCTATAGTTTGAGCAACTGTTCTAGGTGGGCTTTATCCTTATTCCTTTTTACTTTTGTAAAAAATGATAACTGCTGCAGTTGTTTTATAAACTGTTACCATTTTTTACAGTCTCTGATTTTTCTTCAGAAAATTGCTTTTGATCAAATAACCTCAAGAGTAAAAGATGGATCTGTACATCATAAGATGTGCATTAGCAATAAAAACTAGAGAAGAAAGAAGAGATAATAACATGATAAAGGTGAAGAATGTTGGGTTTTCCTTCTTTTGGTTGCTACTTTTTTCTAATACCCTATTTAACTAATTTTGGGTTTTCTTAAACTACTCTACTACAACTCAGGTGATACTCTTGTTTCATTGATGTCCTATTTCCAGCTACATTCTCATTGTTGGTGCTTTACTTGATGCCTTTTAAGCTTAAAATTTGTTTTGCCTACTCTACAGTTTGAATATGTACCCTTTCTTTTGGATGAAAGATGCTAATGAAGTTCTTCAGTGAGGCAGATTTATAAAGTGTCCATTGTCTACTGTAAATGTTTGTTGGAAAGTTAGATGCTTTAATTGTTCCAGCTTTCTCTTCCTATATTCTTCTTGGTCAGCAGTAATGGGCACAGTTCTTATTTACTGTATATAAAACATAATATTTTTTAATTATGTCTAAATAAATACCTAACTTTTTAAAAAAAATCATTTTCTATGCATTAGGAATATAATAGTTCAAATACTTTCAGCTGTTCTTTAATCATCCAGCACAACGAATAAATGTCAGAAAGTAATTTCTGTGTAAATCCGGTAGCACATCAAAAGCAATATGATTTATGTAATTATTTTTTTTAAGTGAATACAAAATGCGTGGAAAAGTATACACTTAGGAGCCACATGAAGAAGGTTTTAAAGAAGTGCTTTTATTTAGATTCTGCATCCTAGTACCTGCTTTTGAAGCTAGGAGTTTTTCTGTGTCTCAGCTGTGAAAGCAGTTCAGCAACACGATAAACACTTAGAAATCAGTAGTAACGTGGCCCGAGCTTATCCTTTCCTTTCCCTGCTCCTGTATTTCTACTCTCTCTAAAGTGTGGATGCTAATTGTTACCCGATTCCACAGCGAGCCATTCTAGAACTAAATCAGCTGATGGGAGCTGTGCATTTCCCACATTTCCAGCTGATGGGAGCTGTGCATTTCCCACATTTCCAGCTGATGGGAGCTGTGCAGGGAAGGAAATGGGAGTGCTTTTAGAGGGCTCAGTATCCTCACTCACCTCACCATGTGGTCACCTTTAGCTGAACCCCACAGCCTACAGCACTTCCAAAGAGAATTGTCACACTGTAAAGCCATAGTTCTGTAGAGCCATATAAAATGTATTTTATTGAAATACTAATTGAAGAGATATTACAACTGAAAACATGAGCCCAAAATTACATAAATGGACCTGTAGGTTCTGGCCAAAGGAATTGGGGAAACCGTGTCCTTCTAATACGGCATTTGTATCATGTTGTTTTCAGTTGCAGGGGCAAAGGCGTGTTGTTTGATGCATATGTATCTCCTATTCATTCTTTAATTGTACTGAATTATTTTAATCAAATCTTTCTCTTTTAATTTCTCTAGAATACTCGCACCTGTAAGGTGGTGGCTTCTTATCTGATTATGTGGAAGTTCCATCCTTCTTACTGCCCTATAGTTTCATTATTCTCCAAAGCTCCATGGGTTGTTCCTGTCAATATACTGCAGTATTACTGAACATTAATTACCCAGACTATCAAACTGAGTTATCAGCATAGCAAGATGAATGTTTGCAATTTAAGTAGAGTCAAACATCTTATATTCTCCTCTGCTCAATAGCATAATTTAAAATGAAAACATCCTTGTCCTTGTCCCTTTCTAACAAAGAGCAAAAGAAGAGTTAATATTTGAAGGTTCTTTGTCCTCATGTGTTACTGAAAGTCTTCTAAAATTACTTTGGACTACAACTTCTTGAAGTTTCTCCCATTTTAAGTTTAGAAAAAACCTGCAGTCTAAACAGGATTTTATTCTAGTTCATGTAAGCAAAAATTAAAATGAGCTACATGTTTTAATTGTTGCCCTTGAATGATGTGGAAGGAAAAAAAATAGCTTCAAAAGTTGGCACTGATTTCAGACTGGTCAAATTCAATAATTGCTGTGTTAATTTCTCTGTTCAGTGGTCATTTCCTTTCCCATCTCTTTGGATGTGAATTTACTGGATTTCTATCACCCGGGCTACTCAGCATCCTAAATTGTCTCTCCTTGATAACAGAGCTGCTGGTTTGGGAGGGGGTTAGCAGTGAAGTAAAATAGTTCAGGAGGCAGATGGGATGTAGGAAGCCACTAAAGATGACTGCTTGGCTTTATCACTTGGAGATATTTGGGGAAGTCTGATATTTTCATTACTCCTCCTCCCCTTTATAACTGTACTTTTAATCTCCTAACTTCCTTATGTAATAAGGGTGGGACCTAGAAAACTCTGCAGAGATACAGATATATATACACACATACACTAAAAGGAGGTTCAACTTCATAGAAATAAGATATGGCAGGCTGAGAAAGCGTTTCTTACATTATGGTAAAGTATGACAACATTTAGGCTGTGGTCAGTAGTATATTGGGAAATGAATAAGGGATTCTGTGGCTTTGGCAAAAATCTAGGTTTTGCGTATTAACTAAGGAGATTTCATCAAGCAATTTAAAAAATCCACTTAAAATATTAATACCAAGCTCCTCAGAACTGTATGGGCTAAGGGGCAATTGGAAAGATATTTTTTTTATTATGATATGAGTTTTGATTTCATAGTCTGGAAAACAGATTCCCTGAAACGTTCCTGGTCCGGGGCATTCCATCTCTCCATCTCCATCTCTAGCAAGTCAGGTCTGGTTATAATCAATCGTCATTAATGCAGAAATTTTAGCTGCTGCTTTTTGACTGCTTGCTTTTTGACTCTCTGTTCTCCCTTCTCAGCCCGTACACGGTAACTTTTGATGGTTTATCTCTTAGTAGGAGGGCAGTATTTCTGCATATGCTATGCAGAGCTCCAGGGCTAAAATATGAACATAGGGATTTCTCCTGCAGTAGATAACAAGCAGTAAATTGTTGGTTGGTTTTTTTTTTTTCATTATATGAACTGTGTGTCAGAATTCTAAAAGCAAATAGGCATTGCTTGTTTACACATTAGAAGGTTATTATTCTACTAAAGGATTTGGAAATACATGGATTAAAGGTGCTTGAAGAACATAAATTACTCAGGTTTGCCTAATTCTATAAGCTTGGAATTTATTAGCTGTTGTGTTAGTCAACTTTCCAGTGTTGTACTTTATCTTTTAGTATAGGTTAACATGTTACATGTGAACTCATGACTCTTTTTAAAGTCTTGCTGACAGCACAGGAGTTTACAAGTAGTTTAGAAAATTAAGTAAGTTTGTGGGGGAGATTTGTGATGGTAGATTTATATAAAAGGTAATTTTCTTCCACACTAAATGGAGATGTAGTAAATTACTAAGCACTTATTCTCCTAAACATGTCACATTATCGTCAGAAGTAAAATTTAAAACTTTCTCTGTATTATGGGTCAAGATGAAAATGCATCAACAAAGACAATCTTCAAACAGAAGACCCAGATGAGATGATTAGGTTAAGCATTTTGATAAGGTCTAGTTTACCTTATGTAATTTTTCACATTTACAAAAATAATAAATTACTCACAGCTGATTACCTGTTGCAAACAGGGTTTCTGACTTTGCAAATACAAAGCTGACAGTATTTTTTTTCTCTTTGACAGATGGGGATGGACAAAGTGAACATTTATTACCAGTCTGTGAAGATGCAACGTGTCAAAAAAGTGCCATCTACTTAACTAAGCTAGGATTGGATCAGGTACTTAAGTTTGGAATTCCAAAGATAAAGGAAGATACTGTGCTTTTTGAAATAATATGACATAGGAAAGTGATTTTTCATGAAAGAAAACTGAAACTTCCTCACTTGTGATAATTGCATATAAGAGACTTTTATTTACTTATTTATTACCTATCTAAAAAAATATGGGTTTGGAAGAGGTTGCATACCTAGAATTCTACATAATGCACAATTCTACTCAAGAAAATTATGGGTGTTTCTGATGAGTCACTTTCTTGATTGCAAAAGACTGCATTCTAAGCACCGTAACTGCCCTAGCGTGAGATGACAAGGTTTGCGTTAAGAGTTGGAAACAGGTCTAATTAATTCAAATAAGCTTCTTCAGTTTAAGTTAGGGAGTTATTTTTTAGTTTATATATATATATACACACATGCACACACACATATATCCAATTGAACCAGCCCACACCTCTTACCCTTTGTTTCTACTGTGTGTTTGATTGTTATTAATTAAGTGAATTTCCAAATAGTATACAAAGACTTGTTTAGGCTACATATCTTCAAGACTGGGTTTGTAGTAAACTATTTCAGCTTTGTTCACAACACTGCTTGTTTTGAGAGATATGGTCATAATTCATGGAATCGTTTACTATGTATTCACTTATTTTAGCATGTGTGTTAATCTGTTTTAAGTCCTTACAGTTCCCTGCTTTATAATAAAGTTAGAGCTTACAATAAATTAAGCTAATGTTTGCTTGGTGCCTTAATAAAATTCATATTTAGCAACGTGAACTAAAGGCCAAGGTGACCTATAAAGTACTGGCTTAGAGCTGACAGCAAAACCCACAGTAGTGTGCTTACAGAAATTTGTAATGTGTGCCCCATGTTTCTAACCAGGTGATGAATTACTGACTATTCCTTTACTGACAAATTAAAACTAGAAATTTTTTTGTGTAAGTAGCACCCTCTCTGACCTATATTTCAGAATTTATTGGTGAATGTACTGTTTACTCAAGGAACCATGCATAATTTGATAAGGTGCTTCTTGTTACAGTCCAGCCCAAGTTTATAGTGTAGGTTTTCCCAAAGAACCAAAATTTCTAGATAGGTACACTTTCCTACTATCAAGAAGACCACTCTGTATTGGAAAGGAAAGCACGCAGTTACCAGTCAGTTACGGAAGCATAATCAGGATGGAATGTACCATCAGTGTAAGAAAAAGTAACTCTAAAATTGGTAATCTGTCTCTTCCAGCCTTGGCATCTTTTCTCTTAGAAATGCATGTTTCCCCATGCACACTGTGTTTATTTTGTGCTTTGTTTTGGTTTGGTGTTTTTTACATTAGTTCCTTGTGAACATGGAATAGAGGCAATGGATTATAGTGTTGCTGGATACAGAGTGTTACAGTAGAGTTTGATTTACTGGCCAGAGCCTTTGAATAAAGCAAGGGGATGCTCAGTTCATGATACTTGCACTGCTTTCTGCTCAAAGGGGAGAACACAGGCTTTTGATAAGCACCTTACACTGATGATACTGCTCTAACGGGCTGCTTACATTTCACCGTTGAGTAGTTGGGCTGCTTTTACATCAAAAGACAACTGCTCTTTAGCTCTAAATTTAGTTCCTTACTCTTGATAGTATAAGAAGACATTTGAGTTTTTCTGCTCAAGTAAATTTGAGACAAATATTCTCGATGAAAGTAATTTCACTGTAGAAGACCAACCACACAAACAGCACGTACCGTTGCGAGACACAAAGCTGTTATTTGAGAGTAGCGGGTGACTGGGAGGTGTGCTAAAGAAAAGTTACATTATCTGGTCTTTGTGGTACTTTTCTAGAAGGAAGTGATGCAGTAGTAGCAGAGGAAGGTGTGGGACAATTTGCATAATATCAGATTTTTTCCAAAGTAGAGTCTTTTACTATAACCTGCTCTGAAGTAACATTGCACATAGGCAGTTTTTCTGTTCCTTCATTATGTCATTTTTTTTGTTAGAGGTCAACTATTTAATTAGAAATACTTCAGATTTTTAACATACCTCTTTTGATACTCATCAGAATTTTAAATTTTTTTACTTAATTTAGCAATTTCACTGTGTAATTTCAATTTTAAAATAATTTCCAAGATAATGACATTTCAGTTAAAACATAGCAGCCAAATATTGTCATTTTATTTTTAAAAGTGAGGAACCCAACCGATTCTTATCCTGCTAGAAAAAAGTTTTACAATGTACGAGGAGTTACCTAGAAACTTTAAAGCAATCTTCCCTGCATAATTTTAGAATGACTTTTTAATTAAAAATGACAGTATCAAATGGCACGCAATGATGACTTGTTCTGGCCTAGCCTTTTAAAAGAATTATATCTAGAATACTCTTTTCTTGCATTCTTAGACCCGTCTAGAGGTGATGGAGCTTTTTCTTCTAAAGCATTTTATGTTTTCCATTCTGAAACAGTGGACAATATCATTATCTTCATTCAAATGTCTGCAGTTTTTCCCCCATGTGTTGCATGTTTCCTTCTGGTAGAAATCTCTTGAAATGTGTTATTTCCCATATTTATTTGGAAGTGAAACTTGTTAATTTCATTTAATTTGGTCATTGTGAGATCAGATGACCCAATTTCTGAGCTTTCACTAAATAAGTGAATCTTTATGAGAAATGATGAATATAAACTTTGTGGCAACAGACCAGAATCAATTCCTTTTGTTTATTTAAGTACTGTACAATTGGAGGGAAATAATCATGAGCCCTGGTGGTGCAGAATGTGTTAACAAGGGGATGGTATCCCTTGTGGAACAGGGTAATGATAGCGAATCTACGGGACATTGAGAGATTGCAAGTCTATTATTGAAAAAGTTCAAGATGCTGTATATCCATTATCTCTCTTCAGTTTTTGCTTTAGGGTTATATGGTGGGGGTTTTCAGTGTTAAGAGCATAACTAAGAATTCTAGCTTCCAGATTATTTTTTTTTTTTTCTAAGGAAGTTACTGATCTCAGATCTGAAAGATCACAAATTAGATGACTGTCTTACAAAAAATATTTTGCCTGCAGTAATCGGACCTGGTTCTGTCCTTCCTGCTTGTTTGTTGTGACATTTGATGAATCCAAATGAAAAACAGTCCCATGACAGTGTATGATGCCTTGGGATGAAATGCATAGCAATCAGAAAAGTGCATCTGTGGAATTTGTGATTCTAAAAATTATATGAATGGCTACTGGAAAGCCAAGCAGATCTAAGAGAACTATTTCAAGGATGATCTTTCATCATAGGTATTAATTTATTTAATGATTTAATGATTAGAAATATCTCAGATAAATTGTCTTCTTTTGGGTGATGGAGCAAAAGTAAAGGCCAACAAAATACGCATGAGTGACTTGAGATACAGACCTACTAAAATTTTAAAAGAATGTGAATGCTTCCATAGCAACAGAAGAATTGCTGTCAGATCTGAAGTAGAATCCCATATGCTGTTTCAGATTGAAGCAAGTGTTAGGACACCTCAGACTTCTTTAAATTCACCTGCAATAGCTACAGACTAATCTGCTACCTGATTCACATCTCTCATCTGGATTCTGAAAATCAGACTGAGTTCTCTCCGAAACTGTTTTTGAAGTCCCTAGTACTGTTTATTGTAGAAACTCTAGATATTATTATATTCTTACAGATGACTAATCTTTCTTTTAATTCTGTCAAGCATTCAGTATGATTTCTCATTTGTTTCCTGAGGCAAATAGTATTACTTCAGCCCCTTAATTTGAGAGTTTGTTTGTGGGGTTGATGATTCTTACAACCTTTCTCTGTACAATAGAAAGGCTATAGCTTTATTCCTCCTACAAATCTGGCAGCTCTGAAGTAGAACACAGCAGTGCATCCTACAGCCAGCCACAGGTCTTTGTGGCATCATTCTGTAGGCAAGAGAGTATCTGACAGCATTGATTATCAGCTGCAGTTGGTCATTGTTAGAAGATTTTCTTCATTCCTCTATAACAGTTTAAAGTGGGGGGAGGGTGTGTGAATTGCAGCTGCTCTAATTTTCATAAATCTCAAATTCTACAAGATCCTCTCATCATTTCTAAGTTGCTCATCTTTCTCAAAGCAGCTGTGGTGCTGCGTGAGCCACATTCCAGCATCGAAAATGACTTCTACTGATTTGGTTACGGTTTTCTCTGTTGTTAAATCAATGTGGGGATTGTCATCTTCTGGGCTTTGAACAACGTAAGTTAATGGTGTAATGTAAAGGTCATTTACTTAAGTTTATTTTTGTGCAATAGTGGCTACTCGACTGCGGACAGAATTCAGGTGACCTTCCTATGCACTGAAAGCCTAATGCATCCTGAAATCACTGGGCTTATTTTTCTGTGCAGCTGAACTGCAGTGCACACGTACAGTAGAGGGGGAGCCCCCAGGGAAGAGGACTCTGTTGCTTGATACTCATCTTTCTCTAGGATGGAGTAGTGGTTGTCACAGAAAGGAGGAGAACTGCTGTCATTTCCAGAAAAAGTACTGGCCAAGAATGGGCTACCAATTTCCAAATGCTTTTTGACTCACAGCAGGCTCCCTCCCCGCGCGGGCAGATAATTCTATGATTCTATGATAGGTTTCTAGCCATAGTTTAAGAATTGAGATGTGTTAACCCCACAGTTTTGGCTCAAAGACCTGCTAATGGGCTTTACAGCAAGAGAACTCTCTTTCCTAATGTATAGAAGAATATGGACTCGGAAAGAAATGAGCCCTTTTTCAGTTGGGGTGAGTGCAACTAGCTTTAAATTTTTCTCAAGTACCTGAGGTCTTTTTCAAAATTGAAAAGAAGCCGTTTTCACAGGGCAATAAAGCATTCTCTCTTCTACTTGTTGAAAAACAAAGATTTGAAGTGTTTGCAAACAAATTTTCAAGCACTTAAAGATATTTTTCTTACTTTAGCCTACAAAATAATTTCTTGAAGGAGAAAAAATATCTATATAAATGCTTTAAGTAATGATATTAGCAGTGCTATGCAATGGAATTTAACAGAAAGGGAAGAAGTAAATTTTTTGTTTCTCTGAATATTATTTGTTCATTTAATTTTTCTTTTAGATACACTCATCCAATTTTTCAATCTGTTTTATCATCTGAGCTAGGTAACAGAAATCGTATGATCCAAAAACTGCAAAAAATAGTTTTGTGTCCTCACTATACCCACCTATTTCTACCTTAGAGTAAAAGAAAAACATTAGTTTTAGTCTTTTTCCTATTAAAATAGTAACAGGAAATGTGAAGCTTAAAGTAATTGTTTGGATTATCAAATACAAAAGAAGTAGGAGATTTATATTATTGACAAACATATTTTCATTTTTTGCCTTCTGTACTGAAACAAATGTCCTGAGGCACATGTGCAGTTAATCTTGCATTACATTACACAATACCGCTGTTTATAATAGAAATATACAGAATGAGAGTCACCAAAAATGTGGATTACTGTGAACTTAAACTGCCAGAGTAAGTTACGTGTGGTGTTAGAATGTGCTCTGGCTACACGCTGAACAAGTCTGATGTTTGAAATCTTCTATACCTGCTGTTATAAAAATTCCCACAGCTGGTGCAGTGGGATGGGGGACTGTGGCTCTGTAGCGAGCACAGCGAGGGGGCTTGGTAGCGATAGGTGATCTTTCTGTTCTGCTCACCTTGTGTTTTATATCTCTGCATTTCATTGTAGACTTCGTGATTGTAAAACTGCTTTCTATGAATCACTCTTTCAGTAGAGTAAAAACAGAATACAAATTTGGATTTGTGCCTAAAAATTCATTTTTAATTTTTTTTTTTCCTTTAAAATAGTGTTACCATACATGGGAACATTTAGAAAGTATATGATGGATATAATTGGATTTCATTGCAATGACTGTGTGAATAATACCGTGTAAAGTAGAAACTATATTATATTTCATGGTTCTGATTTCAATCAGTGGTTTTCAAAATTATAGTATTTTGTAATAATATTGTTTCATCTGTCTTCGGCATGACAAATGCTAAGAAATGTAACCCTTTGAAAAATTTCCCTCAGGAAGTCTTTTTTTCTTATTTTCTGTTTCTTACATTTCTCCCAACCTTCAGCAGCTAACAGTAACTGATTAGGCATGCATATGTTGGGGAGGGTGGGCGTCAAAGTATGTTTTATTTCACTTTGGAGTTTTCATTAAGAGTGTTGCAGACCATCGTTGCAGTTCAGATGTCGTTCCTTACACAGGCAGACATGCAGTGTCCAGCAGAACTGTTCCAAGCTTCTAAGCCATCTGTGATAGTCAAACAAAGCTAACCTTGATGCACTTTTAAAATAATTTTGGGGGCCTCTTTAATTTTTTTTTAATAATCTGGGGGGCCTCTGATTATGTGTAATCTAAAGAGCCCAGCCCAAGCATCACACGCAATTGCCACGTGGCAGGAATGTTGTTGATGACTGGACTGTGTTAGTGAGGGAGTCTCTCCACAGTGGGAAACGATGCTGTCAGGGATCTCATTCTGGTTCCTGAAATAGCTAAATTAAGGCTCGGATGAGGGACATTTAAGATACTGTTAAGTGCTTTTGATGTTGGTGATAGTGATCCTTTAAGATGGCACCCTTCTGTCCTTTTGAAGGCACTGTCAGTTAGTTGACATATAAAATTACTGCTGGCTTTAAAAATGGCACTGAATTTTTTTGCAGCATTGAAATGTTAACCCTGGTACTTCAGCTTAATACCAACTTGTGAAATTACTTTGATTTTAATTAAGATAAATTCCTATTTAGCACCTCTGCAGCACTTTGGAAAATAAGTGCAGATACATTCTGTTTCGTGTCCTGGAGAAATTATACTTTGCATTTCTTTTGTACTTTCAATTTGATACTGTAATCTTAATTTCTTATCAAACAGTTCAGTATCTGATGCTGCTGTGAAGATAAGGAGGGGAATTGAAACTCTTGAACTTCTAAGTATCTATGAATAACAGAATCATTCAAGCTGAAATGAACCTTAGGAGATCCAGCATCCTGCTTTTAAGCAGGGTCAACACTGAATTCAGACCGTGTTGTTTAGAACTTTGTCCAGTCAAACTCTCAAGACCCCCAAGGGCAAATATTCTGCAACTTCTCTGAGCCTCTTTCCTAGTTTAATTATCGTCATCATAGTGACAGTTTGTTTGTTTATCTCTAGTTGGAACCTCCCTGGTGTCAGTCTGTGACCACTGTCACTTGTTCTTCCACTGTGTATCTCAGTAGAGAGCCTGGCTTCGTCTTCTCCAGTTATCTCCTTGGCCATGATTGAGTCCCTTCTAAATCTTCTATTCTCAGTTCATGGGCCTGAACATGCCCTGTAGCCTTGGCTTGTCCTTTGAGTAAATATTCAACGCCTGACTGTCTTGGTGACCCTTCTCTAAACACGCTCAGTATTCTCAAATCTTTCTTGAACTGTGGACTATGAAACTGGACCCAGGATCCAGATGCAGACTAAAAAGTGCTGAATAATGATAAATAATCACTCCTCTCAAGCAGCAGGAGCATAGGCAGCAGGTACAGTGCTGTACTGTTTGCTGTCATAACTGCCATATTTAGCATCGTTTTTAGTAGAGCTGTCCCCCAGCTGGTCAGTCTCCAGCCTGTACCATTGCAGGGGTCTACTCCCCTGGGCAGGACTTTTTTTGCTGATTGTTCTGAGGTCCCTGTTTGCCCATTTTTGCTTCTCTAGGTCCCCTCTGAATTGCCGTCCTGTCCTGAAGCATGCTGTTTGTATCCCCCAATTTGGTGTTGTCCACAAATTTAATGAGGGTTCATCCCTCCTCCAGCTTTAATGCTGCCTATTGCTTGCAATTCCAAGAAAAACAGAGGGACTCAGGATCTCAAGGCCCTCATGGTTTGGGCTTACCTCCACTTAAGGATTAGTACAGATTCCAGGCAAGCCTGAATTTCAGTGAGGGTGCTCCTGAATATCTCCATACACTGCACACATTCCAAAGTGCAGGTCCTTTATTCTTACAACCTTATCTATTTTTTTTCTGTTCTGGAATAATTTAGTGCAGAGAAAAGACTTGAAATTAATTTTTTCATTTGGTGGCAGTCTTAGGAAATAATCCTTATTTCCTCTTTGGAAATTGTTACATGGTTACAAATCCTGATGCAGTGAATAAATGTCAGCTGTTTTAAATAGAATTAGGTTATTTAAATAAATAAAATTGATTTCTTTACCTAGCTGTTCTTTTTGTTTGTTTATTTTGCAGTGGATTCCAGTCTTGCAAGACTTCAGAAATAAAGACACCCTGTGGGGCTTTGTACCATATCACAATGACAAATCTTCAACGGAAATTTCATTCCCAATTACACTTCATATTGGAGATTACAACATGGATGGCTACCCAGATGCTCTCGCTATACTAAAGAACACATCTGGAAGGTAGAGTAATTGTAAACCTAGAAATAAGGGCTATCAAATGCATGTTCAGTCATCAGTCATACAAATTACTCATTTTAGTGCATTTTGTTCATTTTATCAAGTGAACAAAATTTTTTTATCTCTGCTAAATCTTATTTTAAAAAGGTGTGCATTTACATGGTATATTCAGAATGCATAATTGTATACGCTTAGACTGGGACTCCTGGTGGGGAATTGCACAGACGAGTAGAATACAAAGAACCATTTTAGGTGCCCGACCTGGACCACAGGAGCTGATTATCTCTCCCTTTCCTTTCACAAATCATCTTTTGTAAAATCCTGACTTGAGCTCTCAGTGTTGGCTACTAACACCAGGCTGCTGGGAGCCAGGGAACCTGTTCCCAGCTGTCACAAGGAGTGAACACTGGTGATTCTGCTGAAAAATGCAATAATTTTTTGCCCCTTTTGAGAACCAGGAATTTTAGATACACATAATAGCTTACTAGTGATTTTATATTGTCCAAATTTAACTGAAATACATCAATTCCCCCTCTAAAAAAAATTTCTAACCTGTTAAATTTGTTGGTGTAAGCTTTCTCTTCCTGTTTTTTTTTCTTCATTACTTGCTTTCCCAGTACTTTGTATTGCTACCATCTGGCGTCAGGTGGGAGAGGGCATGTAGTGATGCTCACAGGGAGACTCTTGTCCATTGAGGAGTTAGTGATCCACATAACAGTTGACCTGAGTAGGTGTGTGCCCGTGCTGCTCTGCACATAGAGCTTGGCTGCAGGATAAACTTAGCCAGCTAATCGTAACGGAGAAGCCTGTAGGCAGCTCTCACTTGGCACCTGGTGATGATACCACTGGCATGTCCTTGTCTTTACCTTGAAGTGAAGCAGCGTGTTTTCATGTGAACATCCTTTTGCTTGACAGTAGAAATGATGAATAGACGTGTTTACTTCTAAGAAAAACCTAAAAGAGCTCTAGAGACCATAATGTCAGTGAGCCTCACTACAGACAGGATATGTGCATCCTGCCGTGCCCTGGCTAGAGCTTGGGCTGATGCTGCACAACCTGGGTTTTCCAGCATCTGAAGAGATGTAAGATTATCCAGACGATCCCCTTTTTATTCCTTTGTCATCGCTTGTAAAAGGTATTCTAATCTATACCTTATGGAGTCTTAACATCTTCCTTACTGGAAATGACAAATACTTGCAGTAGTGCATTACAAGGCAAAATAAGTCTCTCTTACAGGTGTATTTATTTTCTTCCTCTGTATGGTATTTTGGATGAGCTCGGGTACAGGTTCGTAGTTTGAATTAATACTCAGTAATGAAAAGAACTGAGGAGCTCACTTTGGTACTTAAAAGAGTATATAGACAGAATTCAGATGCTGAAGTCGAAGAAGTCAATTCAGATCCTCTTGTGAGTCACCCACTGACATTTCTGTGCTAGAGTTCTTCAGATCCTGACACATACCTAAAGATGACCCAGTTTGCAGAGTTACGTGCTTGTATTGAGCCTACGTGATGTGATTCAGAGAGAAGGCAGTGAGCAGCTGAGCTCTGTCTCTTTACCTCTGAGCCTTAAAATAACTAGCACAGCAGCTGTTTGTATTCGGATGTGGCAGAGAAGGTGATGCTGTTACCACCCAGAACCTGCATAGGCAAAGTTAAAGCACTTGGGCCCTGAATGTCAGGTTTTTTACTCCCTAGTCTTGCTCAGCAGGGAGTTTGCATCTTCTGTTCAGCAGCCGTTGAGTAAGGAGTGTAAACAGCCTGGAGAGCAGACTAGAACCACAGTTTTTCCTTTTTCATAGAAATACCATGACATCTAAACTGTAAAGTTGTTCTTGTCTTTGTTTTTGCTGAAGCCCCACAAATCTTGTGTTTTGAGCTGTACTGTGTACTTTGGCTGGCTTCCAGCGTTGTACCCTGATGACTAGTGCACTTCAGAAGGACTTACGGAACTTCACAGAGTTCAGAAGTTTATTTGAAGTTATTTTATCTTTTAAAATTCTTAGGAGCCTCCCTCCTCTGGCTGGTGTGTAATTATGGCAATGTAATATTATGTAGAAGATTTAAATAGTTTATAGATTTATGTAGTTTCTACTTACTCCTATGGAAGGAAGTTACCTATATCTCATTGCAATGAATGACTGTGATACACTTTTATCTTTATTCTCCTTGCTTCTGAGATTGTTTGTTTATTCAGTTGAGCACATCTTAAAGTTAATTTGAAACTTGACTTCAAAGTTGAGTGACACAGTAAGGCATAAGGACTGAAGGTACTGGCAGATGATTTGGCAGGTTATTAAAAGGGAAGTTCAGAGAGCTGAGGAAGTCTGGCAAAAAAAAAGTAAACTAAGAATTAAGAAATACATTGCATGTTAACACTGTATGTTTCCAGTATTTTTGGAAAAGTAATGGAAACGGACTCTTTCTACTTTGGGATGGAAATGGAAGTCACATTTTTTGCACCCACTATGAAATGTCACTTTCAGAGTACTATTAATTCATTGTTTCTGAAAGACTTCAGTAAATGCTTCCTTTTAAAACGTTTAACTGGGTCATAGAGTGGAGAGACTTAAGAGTGTGGGAATTAAATTAAAAGCTCTTCTTAAATTAGAGCAAATTAAAATGAAAACCTTATTTAATTGATTTTAAACACTTGTGGATCAAGCTGTTTATTTCTTTTCTCTGAAGCCTTTCATGCTACATCTACAGATCTAATTTCAGTGATTGATTACTGTGATTAAATGATAAAAGCATTTTTGTAAACTCTTGACCTCAATCTGTGCTATAGTCTGGGAAGCCTAGCTTCTAGTTGCTGTAACTTAAAGAAATTAAAGGAGACAGAAACCATTTTATTAATCTGAAAATATACTGATACATGATAATGGAAGAACATAATTAAAATCAATTATATGCTTTCATCATCATTCAGGAAAGCACTTTCAGGTCAAATCCTTAAAAATACCTACAAAACGCTAAAATAAAGACATGATAGGTAGGAATAATTTTGGTTTACTGTCCTTCCAGGTGAGTAAGTCAGGAAAAATGATTAATAGCTTCAAGTATTCTCATAACTGCCATAAAACCACACTATTTCATCTCCTGCCATATCCTTTTGATTTTAAATAAAAGCATGTAATACTCTTGACAGCTTGGAGACGTTCCTTATTAACAACAACAACAAAAAAAGGAATCTGAGTTGTAGTTGCAAGTGTGCGGGGTAGGGGTTGAACCCAGAGACTCAATAAATTCCAAAAGGGAAGATGTTAAATTCACAGTCGATTCTTACATATTTATCTGTCTGATATGAACGCTTCTTTTAACTTCTGAATTGAGTCAAAGCCTGCACATTAGAATTCCACAGATTTTTCTTTAGGCTAGATACATACATGAATTTTTCTTCCTTCTAGTTATGACAGTATTAGAAATTGTGTATGTATATAGAATAATAATAGGTAGAGGGATTTTATCAGTAGCTATTCATTGATCCATCTCTACTTCCTGTCTTATCTAAATGTATTCATTTTTTCACATGCTGGTTTTAAATTGACTCTGGGAACACTGAAAGTGTAAGTACCGTACGGGAGCCTATAACCACCTATCTTTCTCGCACCACATGTTTCCAAATTAGATGCTAATAATTGGCATCTTGCATTGCAAATATGTAATCTAAGGAAGGATTTTTTTCAGTGATGCTTTTATTCAAAGGAATTGTTTTTCACTAGTAAAGTAATGGTAAGGTTGGAAATACACTATCTCCCTGACGACGGTGATAAATAACAGTAAAGACTGAAACTTGGAGATAATCAAGAACAGGATATGGACAGTTGAATGAAAAACTTTGAGTATAATACAATTCTAGAAAGTTTTCCAGGTATTCATGCTGTTTTAAAATAATGTGTATGTATCACTCCTTTACACGGGTCTACATGAAAGGACTCTTATTAGACTAAATTATCTCTTCCTAAATTGTTAGTTGTCACATGTCAGAAGTAAGGTTGGATAAAGAACTTTTTTAAAATTTTGGATTGATGAGCACCCTGTAATAGAGCAAATCTAAAAAAATAGAGGCCAATCCAGTTATTCTGAATGTCATTTAGATGTCCCTTGTATAACTGTAAATGAACTAGCGTAAAATTGACAGAATGAGAGATGTATAAAATTAAGCTGTAAATATTTAATTCTAATTGCAAAGTGGTATGTTAAAATAAAACCGTGGTAAGTCTTCAGTCTCTTTGGTGTTAACCCTTGCTTATAGCAACTCCACTGTATTAAATTTAGCTTTGCTGCATAGGTGACCTTCAGTCAGGAGGTCCCAAATTGTAGACAACTCTGCACTTTATTGAGCATCCTTCATAAGCTGTTTGGGATAAAGTTTTGCAGGTAGTACACAAGTTAGGTGTCACTGTGTATACGTTGGTGTGAATATCTAAATATTAAAAGTGCTGCAAGTGGCATGTTAAGGATGATATGCTAGTCTCAGTTCAGAGTTCTTTTGCTCTGCCTCTTCTCAGTATTTAAGCTGAATTGTTCAATATTGACTGTTCTGCATTTGTGTAGCAATTCAGCATAGATTTTAAGGTTTTACCATTGTCGCAGTGTCTTTGTGGTTTCCTATAGGTTTTCAGGGACATTGTTTTATCATTTTAAGGATGCTGATGGTTTTCAGCATTGATCAGCAATGATCAGATTTTTTTTCTGATACCATGAATCTTTAGAATTTGATTCAAAATAATAGGAAGGTCATAAACTTGTTCTTGGTAACTGTAGCATGCAGTAGAAATAAAACATGGAGGTAGATACTGCAATTGTGTCTTAAAGCCCTAAATAACATCAGGACTCAACTGGCAGCTCATAGGCCAAATTCAGACCTCAGGAGTTCTTACAAGAAAGAACAGCTGGGGATACAGTGAATTGCTCATTTCTCTTTCCTCTGCAAGCAGCAAGGCTCTGCAACTGTCCCTCTTGCTGCAGCCTTTCAAAAGAATGGCCCACAGGCTAAGATTTCCTCTGCCCATGCCAAGGTGCAGCACATGGGAGCTCCCGTGTTGGCACAGCCCTGGGAGCAGACTGGGACTGAGAAGGACTGAGAAAGAGATAATGTGGTTAACAATTACTAAGATGTGTAGGTAGGTAGATACACACACATATATATAGTTTCTGGTTTCCATTAGTGTTCATTATTATGTAATCAAAATCTAAAATCCTTTATTAATCTTTTATTTTAGTGTTTATTTTTATCTTGTATTGAGCCAAGTGGGAATCACTTGACTGTGCACATGAAAAGAATTGTTTGTGCGCAAAGACAACTAATAATATGTGCAGGCTTCAGTGGAGTTCTGAACATAGCTCACCTTGACAACTAGATGGAAAGCACTGAGGTTGTTCCTGTACACAGCTGTGAGGAAGGCTGCAAGTACATTGTTGGGTTTGGTTTGGGTTTTTTTTTCAGTCTGTATTTTTGGGGCAAACCTGAAGACTGTCCCCCACTGCCAAATGAGCACTTTGGTTTTTTCCTCAGTTCAGAAGTTGCTGGGTTAAAAAAGGTTTCTGTAGTAAATAAACTCATTGTGTCTATCTGTTCACAAGGCTTATAGTTTATACTTGAACAGTACTCTGAATGTAGAGTGTAATGAATGCTTGACAATCTTTTGTCTTTTCAATAGTTGTCATCTGATAATTTCCAGCAATTTAAAAAATACGACTTGAAAGAAGGCATCTTTGTAAAACATCCTCCACATTTAAAAAAAATAAAATATGCCAAAATAGTGAAAAAGATAAATTGAAACCATTTCCTTAGCAAAGGTTGTCACCTTACCTTATAGTTGGTTAATCTGATAGGATACTTATGCGATATGTGAAATGAATGTGAGCACTCAACAATTTCAGTTTATGAGTTCTCAGATACAGATAGTACAATATTTTAAATATCGCAGATCACCTCGTTTCATTTTGGCTGGACATTAATTCAGTATACTTATGTTTCTAACAGTGAAATAGTAAAAAGAGGACTGTTCATATTAAGCTTCAAGCAAATGCAGCCATGTGGCAGAAAAATAAAGACCTAATTTGCATATTTTTCACAGAAGCTCTAGAAATATGATTAAAAGGTCTTGAGGGAAGTGTTTAAATATCCCATTTTACTTTTGGTACGCCTTACAGAGAAAAAATCCTGTACTTTTCCCATTGTGGGTTCTGAAATATTAACTTAGCAACAGACAAGGAAACATTTACTTTGGTGTCAGAAAGATGTTTTTTCTCAGGATAAATGTTTTGCCCTTCTCTAACTCTTTCTGAAATGGATGGAGCAGATATGAATGTTGTGTGATATGATTTTGATGAGTATCAAACTATCTGAAATATACCATAGAAACAAAGAAAAATAAAAACTCTCCTAAGGAGAAATGCTTGTGTGTGTGACTGCACCCTGGAGGTGCTGGATGCTGTTAAGATATGGAAAACCCCCTTGTTGTCACCTTCTGAAACAGCAGTGTGTTCAAGGTCATAAAGAAGAAGGTGGGTTTGATTATCGCCCTGGGCTCTGACATGCTTAGCTGGCTTTACGGAACGTTGTCTGCTCCATCTCCTGGCTCTGCCCCCAGAAAGAGAGGAAGAAATTGCTCTGTTGCCATTGCCAAGGCAGGGATGGATTTGAGCGGGCTCCCAGGATACAGAGCTCTCCCTGTGGCTCTCCCTGCCAAAGAGTCGGACTCCCAGTTGGTAAAGTCAGGAGGTTTTCACAGTTCCAGTGAGAGTGGAACATTACAGTATCAGAGATGGCATACCATGCTGTTGGTCACCAGTGGGCACATCTGAGCCTTGTGTCTCCCACAGGGCACGGTGGAAGGGAGACTTTACCAGGCCTGGTACTCTGGCTTATTTGCTTGTTTCTTATTTCAGTATCACAGCCTGTCTTTCTGTCTGTATTTGTTATATATCAGCAAATGTCCAATTTGGTTTGTCTTATCCTGTTTTTACTGTGCTAGTAGATTGGGGGGGGTGTTTTTTATTTTGCTTTGAAACAATCAAAAAATACCAATAGAGATTTGATTTAATCTTAAATTTAATCCTAAATTTAAAACGTCGTGCAACATGTAAGAAAATTTATTAACGGAGGTGGAGTGGGAATAGATTGTCATAAAGTAATGAAAAAGCACTGACATTTTTTAAATAGTATTTAAGCTGAAGGACCGTGGAGGGATTAAGGAAAATGGCAGATAAGTGCACTTGAACTTCTTTCAGAATAAAGTAAGAATACATTCAGTCTTTTGAGTGGTTGGTTAATTAAATGATTCCTGCTGATTTGGACTCATTTATCTAGTATATTCATTGGTTTAAGTTGGGCATGACATAATGGTGGTAATTCTGCCTGTAAAGCTAACAGAAATGCTTATGGATTTTGAAGTATCCAGTGGCTGCTAGCTTTGTTTTATTATACTTAATTTCAGCAGACTTAAATTATTTAATTACAGTATTTTTGTAGTGTCCATTATTTAGACTGTTTATAGTAAATACGTTGTGTTATATATGGATGTTTTACAGCAACCAACAGGCGTTTTTACTAGAAAACGTCCCCTGCAATAATGCAAGCTGCAAGAGTGTGCGTCGTATGTTTAAAGTTTTTTGGGAGCTCTCGGATCTAAACCAAATCAAGGATGCAGTGGTAGCAACCTTCTTCGACATATACGAAGACGTAAGTTCAACTCTTTACTACAGCAACCTGCGTCTCTCTGTTGCTGTTCCTGTCCCTGTGCCCTTGGCAGAGCGCTTTGGGGGAACGCTGGCTTTGTGGCAGTGCCTTCAGCCTGGGCAACTCACTCCGGAGGTGCCCCCTGAACGGTGGGCAGAGAGCAGCAGCCCATCGCTGCCACGAGTTCACTGACCCCCCATATGCTCCATTTGAGCTGCCCCTTTCAGTGGCAAGAATAAGCCATGGACCACGTGCATTGTCCTGGTCAGCTGTGGGTGAAGCACTCTGTCCTGAGTTACCAGAGATTAATAACATTTGAAAGATATTCAAATTAGTAGCGAAGGTGTAACCTTTGCTGCACACACTCTGGTTTTTTCTGTTGTATCGCTAAGGTAATTTGTTGGCTAAATTTAGATGTTATCAAAGTAAATCAGTATTCTAGTGTAAACTTTTTTTTCTTTAGGGAATCTTGGATATCATCGTGCTAAGCAAAGGCTACTCCAACAAGGACTTTGCTATCCATACATTAAAAAATAACTTTGAAGCAGATGCCTATTTTGTTAAAGTGATTGGTAAGTTCTCAGTGTATAATCAAGTCAAAATGGGACCTTGAGAGGACAGCATTTGAGCCTCTCTGTATGATCACTTTGTCATGATGCTCTCCGTATGATAGTAATAGAAAAGAAAATATATAGTGTGGAAAATATTAGTGATTGAAGAAATTCACCCTTGATCACAATGACTTTTAAGTGTTTATCATCTCCTGAATGTGGGGTTTGTGCTTGTTGGTTGGGGTTTTTTTCTTACAAGAATTCATGTCCTATTTCACGCTAGAAGCAGGCTGGAGGCAGGCTAAATCTTTCCTTTCATCCTGGACCTTTCCTTCTGCATGCTAGCAAAATTCTAAAGATAGACACTATCTTTAAAACTCATTTCTCAGCTGGATTCTGAAGGAAAACCAAGAATTATCAAGTGTCTAAAGGTATGATCAGCAGGGAAAGAGCACACGGAACCAAGTTATTCAACCTAAAAGAGAAATGTAAGGAAAATCCATGTCTTCAATCCATAATGATGCATAATACTGGGGGAAGAGTGTTCTGTGTGTCCACATAGGATACAACAGAAGGTAAAGAAGAGTAAATAGTAAGAATAATTTCCTGAATAATGACTTGTGAAGTAGTAAAGTAAATTCCTGGAGAAGCTGCAGAGTTACCAACATTAGAAGTCCTGACAAGTAGGTTAAGAAATTATGTAGTATATTTAATTGGTTTTTGAGGGAGAAGGTTGGACTAGCTGAATTTGAGGCCCCAGTGTGAGTGTTTTGTACAGTAGCTTCACTCACCTCCTCACATAACATAATGTCGTCAAGATCTACAGATCTACACGTATTTATCACTCAACTTAGATTATTATTTTTTTTTCAATCTGTGATGATATTTAAAATTTGGAGGAAGATTAGCTAATAAATCACTAATTTGAGTAAAAATATAATTATGCTTGCACATATAAATATGTCTGCCATAGTGAGGCAGAAAGGAACTAGAAGAAATTACAGCAATATTGACTTGAAGGAACATGCTTCGTTTGTCTACAATGACTGCCTTTTTATCTTGCCTATTTTCAGAAACCTGGGCAGGAAACAATAGCCAAATGCACTTATTTTCATTTGTGCCTTGAGTGGTTGCAGTATTTTCTTTCCAACAAGGACTTTTGTCTTTTTTGCTGTACCTCTGTCATATCAAGCCTCCTTTACTGGAGTTCTTCTGTATATCATCTGGAAATGATGCAAAATCTGGTGCAAAATGGGCTGGTTTCATGTTAGTGGTGACTGTATGTTTTGCTTATACTGTGTGATCTATTGTGAGAGCAGTTTGTTTCCATGTGTGAGGCAGTTTGGTGATTTCAGCTTAAAAGCACTACATGGCACAAAACACATCTTACCGTAAAAGCGTAGAATGGCAATGAATGTAGCAAGGGTGTGTGAGTTAATTAGAGCCTTGGTTTAAAAGGCTAGAGTTAGATTATTATATTTGTAATTGAGAGTAATTAGGTTTTCAAATTGCATCTCCTACCATGTTCTTCCAGACTGCAAAGGTGTTGAGCTTTGAGCTCAGAGCTTGTCTGTCTGCCTTGATTTTTTGAGCCTCATTTTAAAAACTGAGGCTGTACGGGAGCTTATGAGGCCAAAGCAAACAGGAGCGACTAGAGGTTCACCTTCAAAAATTGTATTTGCCTTCATGTTATTTAAATGTATCTAATCCTTCTAAAGCACACATTCTGCACGCCATAAGATAAACAGAACCACAGCTACTGCTGGAGATCGAGGCATTTACCCCGAGCTTTATTCTCATCGTAATATTCTATAATGGTTTCTCATGTTGATGGAAGCCTTTTAAATAATAATGTATATGCGTACTGTAATTCACACAAGCATGTAGAAAATCCTCTAGAAAAATCTTACACTTTACAAAGCCATGTCAGAATTATAATTGTGTGATATTTTAATCAAAGAGTAATTTGCAACATGCTTTTTGATTTGCTCTGTAAATCTACCTTAAAAATTGGAGCAAGCCTTTTTTTAGCACCCTTTTAGGGCGTGAGTATTTTTGCATAGAAACCCAAGGAAATGGAAATTAATGAGTAGTCTAAAAATATTTTTACAGTAGTACAGGGGAGAATATTCCTAACAAAACATGCTTTGTGCAAGTTAGTGTATCAGTAAATGCATTGTGTTCACTTCTTTGGCATATGGACAATGAGAACAGTTTTGCTCATTACAACTGATGTCAGATGTACTTGGTCGGATTATTTGTTCCAGTAGTGAAATTGAACAGCAAATTGCAGTCTGCTGCTCTGCATCAAAATAGGAAGAGTTGGTTCCACTTCCATACACACTTATGTAGAACATATAAAATAAGCTTGTAGCTTAAAAAGTCTATTTGTAAATACATACAGTCTTAAAATTCTGCTTTGCCACGCCTTCCTTACCTTACCTTACCTGTCCAGATATTTATTTTTTTTACTGTATAAAAATAATAGATTTTTTCTGTGTTTGGAAATGCCAACATTTTTAAATCACAAGCAAAGAATGATAACTTGGGAGTCATGGTAGTTGTTAATATTTGCACAGAAAATATTAGAAATATTCCTTCACCGGACAAGTGCCATTTCTGACTCTAGTAGGGAATGTTTTCTAATTGGACTGTAACACTATGAACATCTTATACGCGCTTTGTAGTATTTCACTGTCCCCAAACATTTTGTACGCGAAACTCCATGGAGCCTTAGAGTAGACAGAAAAAGCTTTAAAAAAAATATCCCAGTGGGTAGGATCACCTGCCCTCAAACCTGGTCCTAATCTTAATTTTTGCTGTCTGCCACACTCACTTTGGGATACCATAACTCATGGAGAAGTTAGGTTTTTATTTGGCTTTAACACTGCCTGGTCTGTAGCCTCTTCCCTGCTCCTAGCCTTTATTGGGCTGCATCAGAATGACACCTTAGAGTTTGTGTGTGTGTGTGTTTTCTGTTGGTTGTTTTAAAGGCATTTTGGTACTGATGTTCTAATACTCAATGTGACAGGACGTTCTGGGTTATAAAACAGATGGCTTTCATGGTCCATCGTTTAGTTGATTATAAATAAGCGTTAAACAGATATTTCTGTAATTTAACTGATTTTTTTGAAAGTAATAAGCTTTAAACAAGTAATTGAACAACTGTCACAGGCTTTAGATATTAAGCAGCATTATACACATCTGCTTATAATACTTTTGAATTCATAGAATAAACAGGTAATGGAATTTTTATTTGTTACCGCTTTTGTGCATTGCTTTAAATCAGGATATAAAACTATCCCTTGAATAGAAGGAAAAGCCTTTACTTGCCTTTTTACTAGTTAAAACAGTAAAGCTGAATCTCTGGCAGCATTTTTAAATAGTTAGAAATGAAAAATACTTAATAAAACATACAGTCCACTATTTAAAAAATGTTTTAATTTGGAATTTTTTTTAACGGGCAAATGTCTCCTTTTGAAGCTGGTTAACCAATGAGGTATGATAAAACAGTGACTAGATGATTAATTTCTTCAAAGAAGTATACTTCAAACAGATTAGGAAATTTTTTTATGCATTAACATAAGTCATATAGAAGACATTTATTTTCTTTATGTGTTTTAATGAATACCTGACACTATTACTATACTTTAACAGATTTCAGAGGTACCGCTTGTGAAATGGCTTGTTAACATAAATGCTGCAATTTCACCTTTTGTTTTTGCAGTTCTCAGTGGCCTCTGTTCTAATGACTGTCCTCGGAAAATAACAGTAAGTGTAACTATAACTTTGCATTATTTAGCTTCAAATAAGCTGAGGTCTAATTATATCAAAAACTCTCCGCATATTAAGGCCGTTATTGACTGGAAGAATGTGTGGCCCAAACGATGACTGGCCAAGTCTGACCAGTCCACGTGTTTGAGACCCCTGCCTTTTGCCAGCTGCCTGCTCAGAGATGGAACCAGTTGGCTGATTCTGCAGTGGGCCTTGTTACCCAGTGTCAGGAGGGCTGGGATACAGATACAGATACCAGATACAAGAAAAACTTGTGCCCAAACTGTGTAGTTTGCCACATCTTGTTCTGGGCAGTCAGAAAGGCCAGGCAGAAGGGATTAAGGGACAGATTTGGCCATATAGCCACTTCCGGACTAAAATACAGTAATTGGGTACAATGAAGAACAGAAGGGAAGGAAATAGACTTGGTTCTGATGATTCTGCAGATAGTTACATAGACATGTGCTGATTTCTATTATTTCAATTATTTTAGTCATCTCCAGAGACCGTGCAATTCACCCACCAAACTTGCAATTAGCAAATTGTTTAGCAATGCTCACAGCGAAAGCTGGCCTAAAAGAGGAACTGAGAGGAATCAAAGGTAGTGTTAGCACTTCAGCTCTGCAAAAAATATGAAATTTAATTTTGATTTGAAAATACATAAACTGCTTCAAACAGGACCAACTTTTTCTTCAAGCCTATTTTAAGACATAGGGTTTAATTTCTGATATAAAATAATAAGGGGGTTTGATAGCTTAATTACAAAACTAAAGACAGGTTTTAAAAAGCAAATCTTCACAACAGATGTTGGTGAACATTTCATTATCAAAATCATTGAAGCACTGAAGATCTGAAAGATCTATACTGGATTTAATGCTTAATTTAACTTAAGCTTAAGTTCAGCATTTAAAAAAAAAAAGGGAAAGCTTTCTTGTAAATCTATTCTTACAGTTGTCCCACTCCTCTCCTTCCCCATCAGAGCAGATCTTTGTTTCCTTCCCTTCTTACTTAGGTGCATTTTTTTATGGTTCATCACTCAGTACTCCACGATTCTCTTTGATTTATTTATTTATTTATTTATTCCCCCGTAACTGTAATTTGATGTTTAAGTACATTTTCTCCCTCAAGAGAATTTGCTTAAAATAGATATTGGTCCTCAACAAGTAACTATACAGCTACTTTCATTAATTAAATAAAACACTGCTAAATAATGATAATGAAACTTTGAATTTGTGTAGTATTTTTCAATTCAGAAAGAAAGGCAAGACGGTGCATTCTCTCAGACAATACGAAATGGGTTCTGCTTTTTCAGAACATGCAGTTATTTATTTGAATTTGGTTGGGTTTATTTATTTAACTTGTAACTTCTGAGGAAACATTAAACCTTTTGCCAGAGGTCTGAATAGCATTGCTTTCTTCAGGGGAAACTAAACATTACTTAGCCAACTGATAAGCCTTATTTTGAAAATCAATTTCCACATAATGCTATGGCCAAAACATTTGCAATAATTTGAAATTATCTCTGTCAAAAGGAAATCATTAATCTAGAAACATTTTTCTTTGGTTTACTTTTTTATTACTATAGCTTTGTCTGTTCCTAAAATTTTGCTTGCTTTTTCCTCCTCCACATTGTAGCCTTTTGGTGTTAATCAGCCTGGTCCCTACATCATGTACACTACTGTAGATGCAAATGGATACCTGAAAAATGGGTCAGGTAAGATAACCTGAGAATGAGAATAATGAGAATGCACAGTGAAACAGGACTGGTTTTGAATAGTGTCTTCAGTTTACGAAACCCCTTAACTTTCTCTTCTTTCTTTAAAGATTGCATATTTATTACAAACATTACAACTGATTCTTTTTTCTTTTCTTCTGTCCCATGCAAATTGGGCTTGAACAGTTGGCTGTATCTTGCCCAATCTGAAAGATCATTGGGTACGATATCATCGGTTTGAGAGATAGCATAACCTTCTAATTATTTCCTTTTTCTACCAGTTCCTTAGCAGTTATGTATTCAGAAACAACAGTGGCCTTGACATACCTAAATAGAATCTTGCAGTCACGTGACAAAGGTGAAGGTCTTTGTGAAGGAAAGGTCTCCCAGAAGACACAGGTGACTGTACTAAGTGCTCTGTTAGTCTCACTTAAAATTCTTAATCTTATGACCATAATGGACACACTTCTTGCTTGGGCAAAAATTCCCAAACTTGCTAGCCAAAACGTGATGATCAGAGTTGCACCATTCCAACTCCTTCCCAATGGGGGACAGTTGTCAGCACCTGTCACTCTTATTTCAGATTTCACAGTCTTATTTCAAATTAAATTAAATTAAACTCAGATTTAATAAAAAAAAATCAAACCAAAACATTTCCCATAGTTCACTGGGGAAAACTGTTTTCTGTACAGCGCTAAATAGCAGCAATAATTTAGGTGGAAAAGTGCTACTAACATCTTAACGTCCTTAATCAACAATAATGCTCTTACCTTGAATACTGTGCTCAGGACTGTTAATTCCGCCCTAGAAAAAATAAAGAGAAATAAGATGTCCTGAAATATGAACCAGATAGCTACAAAAACGTATCCTGGTATTCTGTAGCACTTCAGTATTTGTACATGCTTAAATATGGGTTTAAGAGCTTGAAAGTATTACCCTGCATTTTTTAAAAAACTAATAATTCATGCTATCATGAAAATAAGAAGTATTTTTTCTAATTGTTGCACAAATTCATTTTAACAAACTAAACATTCTGCCAGTTGCACACTCAGCTTCGTTGCTCTGAAGGTTTTCTTCATAAGCTAAATTTAAAAAGAGCTTTATATATTTAGTTAGAAACACTTAACCCCGTGATGGGTTTAGGGATTTTCAGTTACACTGCATTCAGACTATCTGTCCCGTGCCCTTAGGCAGCCGGTGCTGGTTGGGTAACCGCTGGCATATCTCCTTATGGCCAGTTACCAAGACAAAGTCTCACAAGCTCTGTCAGAGCCGAGTGGCAGTACGGGCTGTCCTGTTAGTGATACCAGACAATACTGGTAAAGGCCACACAGAATCTTTCTCCTTGTCCTTCAAAAGCCTGGATTCCTGTGGGTGGGAAACTTATTTCAGTATGCTGCCTTTGGCTATTTGTCCTCCCTAATAACTTCTGAATCCACTGGCTTACTCAAGCCAATTTTAGCTGGAACATACCTGCATCAAATAAAACTCTACCAATTCTGTAAAAATCAGCGATTTGGTAGAAGACAAAATTCCACGTGAGGAAAAGACTTTTGTTAGAGATCAGCAGTTATTTGGTCTGGTTTTGTCCTCAGGCTGGCCATATGGTCAGCACGCATGCAGCTGCATTAGCCGTAGCCCGAGATGTTCTTGCCCAAGCAGTAATGAAGGAGCAGAGCAGAAAAAAGCTTAGTATATTGTGGAGGGTTTGTGGGGAAATAGAAGATAAGGCTAAAAGATGTTGCCGGTTCCATACAGGAAGTAGGACTGCCATGCAAACTCACACAAATACAGACATGCCTAGTTTCACAGTTTCTATCCCATTTTTGAAGGTATCTTCCCTCAAGACAGGTTTCTAGAGATTCCTACTGTGTTATTCATATTACTTTTAATCCACACTGGAGTGCCTTTTCTGTTCTGTTCTTCTTGATGACCAGGTATCTTGGGTTTTGTCCTCTTTTTGCTTTTATGTTGCATATTAGCTTTAGAGTTGAGTTTCTGATAGGGTACTGGTAAGATCTATACTGTTAAATACAGGCAATGTCATTGTACCTTTTTTAAGACATGTAAGTACATGTTTTTCAAAACAACAAAAGTCTAAACAGTTTGGAATGCGTCTCATATCTTAGTAAAGTAAAGAGTAAAAACTCTCACAAAATTTGTGTTATAAAGATTGGAGTTCACCACTCTTCCTTACACTGTTAACTAAACGACTTGACATTGATCGCCGCGGCTCCGTACTCCTGGGGGCAGTCTTCTTGGAATATGGACCTACTGGTAAAGCTGCTTCTTGAGAGCTGCTGTCAGAGCTACTGGAAATTACTATAATTCCTATATAACAAAATTTATTTCCAGCCTGCCACTAAAAGTTAGTTGAGTGCATTCATTTGGGTGAACATGCATCTAAACGAAGAAATTGATGGGTTTAAAGTAGTGGAATGTGTTTATTCCTTCGGGCTCACTAGGATTTGATGGAGACCTGCCTGAATTTGGTGCACCCATGTGAATATAAAATAACTTAATGAAAACACAGCTTCAGAGTTCCTTTGGCCATGTGACATGTACGTGCCTCCTCCAAACCTACACAGAATCTTATTATCGGATAATCAGGAGTACCGATGAATAACTCTAAGTAACAAAAAAGACATTTTTTGCATAAGAAAGGAAACACATTAGTAAAACCATCAAACTGATCCTTTTTTTTCTTCTTTAGGAAAGTGCAATAAAATGGCTATGAATCAAAAAAACTACAACATAACCTTTGCTTAATCTAATTATACTCATTTAGATTCATTGTTCACATAGAGAAGATTTTAACTCTTGCTACTTATTTGTAACTTATAGTCTCAAACTTAGAAATCTGACATTTTAGGTGATCTCATATAATATGCTTTAAAAAATCATGTCTAACAGCTAGTAGAACCTATATTACTAGATTCTTAAAAGTATTTTGTATTTGGGATATCATAACTAGTAAGTGTAGGGGACTGAAACTTGCCGTATCTGGATGATATATTACATGCTGCTTTTTAAATAAATTAGATTTTTATAAATTGACATTTTTTAATCAGAAGGTGACAAAATAATAGGTTTGTGGGATCTTAAGTGCAGAATATCTATTAAAAGGTTAATTCATAGCAGTATAAACTGATTCTAAACCCCACTTTGAGGAAATATAAGTTTAGATGGGTTTGTTTTGTGTATGTTTGACCCTTTGGCCCTTACTACTTAAGCAAGCTTATAAAATAACCCAGTGGCAAAACGAAGATTTTCTTCCAGCTATAGACCTCTGTCATGGAAGAATGCACACAGCTTACAAATTTCTTATATCTGTGGGGAATAAAGCTAGCCTAAAATTTGGACTTTTCATGTATAATTTTCTTAATTTTTTTTTCTGGTTCTGTCTTTCAAGAACAAAAACAAATGCATTTTTTCTTAAATATTATCTGTAGGGTTTGGTTGTTTTGGGTTGGGGCAGTGCTTTTAGAAATGCAATGTTTTTGCAATTTTCTCTAAGAAAGAGCTACCAAATATGATTTAATATTGCTATAGTACCATTCATCTTCACTGCTACCATATTTACAATAATAAAAACCTAACAGCGTCCAATCATGATGAATTTCCTTCTCTGTTTTGACATTATGAAATAACAGTAATGAATTCCAAGTGCATTTATGACCCTAGTAGTATCGCTACAGGGAATTTTATAATACTGTCTTTGATCAGTTTCTCAACTGTAATATGTTAATAGATTTTTTTTTTCAGTCTGTATAATTCCTGCAAGAAGTTTTCAAAGTCACATTTTCTGAAGCGATTATATTAAGTTTGTAGCTAAACTTTCTTCTTTTACATATCCTACTCGTAAAATTCAGTAACTGTTCTTCTAACTAGAATTATTGCCCTACAGTATATTATCTTGAAAACCAGCCTGTTACATCAGAATCGTATTCTATGTGACTATCAAGAAATACCTCAAGCAACACTTTTATATAAGTGTACTGGTGGGCAGTACCAAACCCACATGGCATTTTTTTGGGCCATATTTAAACTTACAAATCATCTTTTCCACATTAAGCTTTGAAAGTATGGCATCAATACACTATTTTAAAATTAATTTTTTCCAACTTATTTGCATTCCTTATATAGTATCATGGAACAATCCGTATCTGAAGCTTTTAATTTTATTACAGCAGTATTGAGAGAATCTAATCGTTTGTAATCATATTTTTAAAGTAATTCATCTCTTTCCCAAGAAGCAACATGAACAGCAACGTAGTTCTTTGCCTAATTAAAACAATGCTCACAATTCAATTGTTTTTTCTAAGTAGCTGATGCTATTTGTTGTCTTTACCACTGGTCTCAGCAGGGGAAGAGTTATTGGCTGGAGCACTGAAACCAAACTATCCAGTCTCCTTAAGTTATCCTTCCAGCCCTGGGCTAAAGTAAATCATAGAGTACTCAAAGAAATGTCCGCCATTCTGCTTCTGATCTTCCTAATTCTGCAGGTCTTTAGTTCTGAATTATGGTATCTTTCATGTATGCAATATTCATGCAAAGAGCAAAATTAAAAGGCACATATGGCTGTCCTTATCTAATTCATTTTAAGGTTCTTTGATCTGCCAAGCCGTAACTACAGGAAATTTGCATAATTACGAGGGGTTTTTTTAAAACATTGTTAGAATTATTCTCTCGCCTATTAACATTCCAGTATGTTGTTAAAAGATAGCAGAATAATAATTAGCGCATATTCTGTGCTTTTACTTTCACATTGCTCAATTCACTTGTAATCTTACAACAAGAAATACTGTTAAATTAGCTACAAGGAATAGCAATTGCCAAAATGAGCATTAGAATTGAGAAGCGCTGGGTCTTGCATCTGTGGTTAATATCTCCACAGACCTTCTCTCTCTAAGAGGAGATTCAATTGCAACAGCAATCTGCCTTCTCCACTCCCCATTTCTTTTGGAGCTGTCATTTTTAAGGAGACCCCACAGTTACATATGAGTGTCATCCTGGATTTTCAGCTCTACATCTGCATTTCCAGGCTTCTCTTGGCTTCTAAGGAATTTCTGACATCAATCTGACATGGTGCTTTTCAGCTGAATCCTGTAAGCAACAATGCATAGCATAAAGTAGATTATAATATCAAAAGTTAAGCACAGAGTAAATTGAAGCTGTTCTTGCGGCGGGGAGGGGAAGGATGCATGAGATGAATTTGGTAAAGCTAACCAAATGCAAGGTGTTGGGGTTTGTTGGTTTTTTTGTTGGGTGATTGTGGTTTGTTTTGGGCTTTTGCGGTTTTTTGTTGTTTGTTTTTTTTTAAAAAAAAAAACTTCAGCATCCTAAAAAAAAAAATCATTGTTGATGATGAAATAGTAGCCCTACCAAATCTCTTCGCTATTGAACTGAATTTTGCTTAATGACTGGTGCCAGTTAGATTGCTGCAGATTACATCTATATAGCTCTATTTGTTAACAGTTCTGACCTTGGCTAAAATGCAGGCAGGTCATTTTTGGAAGCTGAAGTGGGTCCCAGTAATGATCTTTTGTGTTTTCTTGAGAAGGCTACCTACTTGATATATTTGGTTTCATTTATTTTATTACTAATAACACAAACTGATTTTCTTAGAACTAATGTCCTTGTGGATCCAGAGCAACATAAATAAGATCAAATACTTTAAAGTTAATGTGGAGCAGCTGTTAATTTACTGAAATGTTTTCAGAAACTGCAAAGGATAGTTTCATATTATAGCACCAGCACAAGACAGGCATTTTAAATGTTGCCTGGTCAAGGGCTGAGAAACTCAAATGACTGGGTAGTCCTGTAGAGGCTTCATACTATGAATATCAGACTGCCTTTAGCCACCAGCATCTTTTTACCCTGTTTTTCCTTCTGATACCCCTTCCCTTTCACCACAACCCAATTTTTCTGTTTTTCTGCTTGCTTTCTCCCTCTTCTGTGTAACATCTGAACCCCCAGATGCCTTCTCTTTCTCTCCTTCGTAGGAATTCCTGCCCTTGAAGCCTGCCTGTCTGCGGGCAGGCAGATGGATGGCTAAGACTGGATGGCCAAGCTCTGCATGGCCATAGCCACAGCAGCCCTGGCTGACTCCTCGGTGTGCTGACCAGCCAAACAGCTCAGGCAGAAATGCTCACAGCTCCCCCTTGCCATTTTTGTCATAAGGACACCTATGGAGGGGAGTGTGGTGTGTGGCATACCCAAAATATTTTCTCTGTATTTTTTTGATGTACCACACGTCTTACATGTACCTGATGAACCCTGCAAGCCAGGCCCACCCTGGCTGGAGCTCCAGGTTGATGTATTGTTTCATGTTTTCACTTCCACTTAAAATGGGAGAATATGGAGTGTATTTCAGCCTGTGCTGTGGTCGTCTTAATTTTCTCTCTTAAAGTAGAAATATACCAATGAACATAGAGTTTGAAATAAATAGGCCCATAGGCCAGGAAAAACAGAACAATTAATGTTTAAGGTTTACCCAAAGATCAATAATCATACATAGGCATAGTATTCTCATATGAGTAGATTAATTGAATTGCTTATATGGATCAAGTCATAATCTGTTTAAGCAGCTGTATCATTGAAGCTCTGTGGACTGCTGCCTTTGCAATCTCATTTCAAAGCTTTCATTTTGCTGATTTTGCTTGGTTTTCTTTTAAACCTTCCGTGGTGGAATGACCTTTCATATGCTGTTAAGTCGTGCCCTTCTGGTTTTTTGAAATCTGCTTACTCTTCCCTGTTGTTGCATTAAGTTCTCATGCTGTTTAACTAAATTGGATTGTGAGGTGAACACAAATGTCTGGCAGCTATTATAGTAATGAATTGAAACATAAACGTTGCAATATGTACCAGAAAAATGCAAAATAAGCTTAATTTCAATAGCCATTTGACATTGCAGGATTTATTATGTGGTATTTACTATGCAGGAAGAAGAGAATATTCATGGAACAAGCAGGAGTCATTTAATAATTTAATCAATAGCTGGATTCTGCTAAGAGGGATTTTCGGGTTACTGTAGGTGGGGATACCTTGCTTTTCTGTTTTTCTGTATAACTCTCTTGTTTAGAAAACTTACTTGAACTTGTAATGTTCCATGCAGTATTAGCAAACTTCAAATATTTAGGCATTACAAATCAGACAACTTTCTCCTGCACAAAGGGTTGCAGTATCAGCACTACCATCATTTTATTGTTTGTTTGGGTGCTTTTAAGGGTTTTTAAAGAGTTTCTAGTTGTACTTCTATAATTTTATGGTGTGAAGTTATTCTTAATGAAAACACATTCTCATATAAATGCATCAGATTTGGAGTCTGGGCTTTCAGAATTATCACAGGTGTTAATAGCACTGCAAGTAATAGGTATCAAAAGTTGCAAGTGTGCATTTTCAATCCACTTTCCCCAGTTATTTCTGGAACTCCAGTAAAAGATATTGCAGAATATGTTAAGAGGTGAAATTGTGTACTGCATTAATCATCTAGAATTTTTTATTGCGTGGATTAATGAAAAGAAGCAAACAGCAAAGTCAGAAGAGGGAGACATTGCTTAGCCCTTAGAAAGCTGAAGTTGCCATTGCATAATTTTAAGCAGAAAAAGAGCTCTTCCTCCACTGTATATTTTTTTTCCCGACCAGTGACCTACAACTCCAAAGGCAGTAATAAGGGAACTGAAATAAAGCTTTCAACTAAAGCCAAGGAAATCAAATTCTCCAACTTTCTAAAAAGCTTTGAAGTTTGGAGTAGTTGGTTTTTGGAGGGTTTTTTTCTGAAAGCTGCTTTGTAAATTCTTATGCATATCGCACAGGTATTTCACTATTATCATTTATATTTTGCCTTTCTTTTGCAGTAAGTGGTTCTGGCATATTTTCAAACAAAGTAAGGAGCTGCCAGCTTCAAAAGATGGGGAAACACTTTGGTGTGTGATATAACACAATGCTGATAATCGCTGTAATGTAACTATCACCGAGACGTTTCAGCTGAGCAGCTTAAGTGATGCACATTCACTGGGAAATTTTACCTAACTCTTGAACTGGCTTTGTCTTATTCCAGCTGTTCCGTGCATGTTGTTCACAGCTGTGCAGCAATTCGTAAAACTTTCGCATTTGGAATAACTTCCAAAGCAGTCATTCATATGTATTGACTTCAGTGTTAAAGCAGATGATGGTACAGAAGAATTTAGATGCAAGTCTGAGGCTACAGGCTACAATTCAGTATGTTTTACACAATGAACTGTGGTTTTTTACCAGAAAAACCACCTATATTGTCAACAGGTACTAAGAATGTATGGCTAAAACAAAGCAACTCCTTGTTGCATTTTCTACCTCTTAGATTTTGTGGGGTTTTTGACAAGTTGATTCATGCTTCACAAATATCTTCAGTTACTGTTTTGATGAATGTATTAAAGCTTCTGATAAATGCATCATTTTGCAAATTAGAAGAAAATATAGCAACTGGAAGAAATAATGACATAACATTTTTATTTATGAAAATACATTTAGCTATTCAGTCCTCTAATATTGAATTTGGGAGACTTTTGAAAGCCAAAATAATATTATTTTGAATTAATCTGAATGGCTTTAATGGACTACTCAAAAGCAAATGATATTTTGTCAAGAAAAGCATAATAAAAAAAATTTAAAGAATGGCGTTTCAGGAGGCCACAGGTTTGAAGTCAGAGTTTCTGTTAGTCTTTTAACTCTGTGTAGTGATCTTTTATGTTCTGCTCTATTATTGCACAAAACAAGCTTATTTAAACTGACTGGACAGTATCAGTTTTGTGAATCTATTTACGTAGGTTCAACTGGTTTGTTCCTAAATCCAGTATCACACATTAGCAGTTCTGTTTGAAGAAACAATAGAAAGCATTGCTTCTACGTGTAAATGCAGTCACCTTCCTAAAGTTAAACTGGCTTCATTTAAGCACTTTTGCTGCTTAGGTCTAGTCACCCTGAAATAAGCCATTGAGGACACTGCAATTTAACCCAGGGCATATTGCACTACTCTTAAGCTTTCAGTAAGTTTACATCCATATAATGGAAACAGAAGGGAAATGCCTTAATTCAGATATAAAAGAACAAGTACTATAAGTGTCAGAGACTACACATCATTCTGTTTCTTAGACAAGACTTTCAAAAGGTTAACGATATGTATTGCTTCAAATTTTATATGCCAGACTTCAAAAATAAGGAGATTGGTTCATAGATGTTCAGAATGATTTCTGAATATCAAACTCTGCAAGATTTTGTAAGGTTTGGCTGCCCAACATCATTAGCTATTTTGTAAAAACTTGGTCTCTGTCAGGCTGAAACCACTGAAAACCATGTCTCAAAATGCTGAGGTTTTTTACCTTGCCCAAGCAAACTTAGTGACTTATGATTTAAAACAAGAATTTAATGACTTTTTGAAGCAAACTTAGTGACTTATGATTTAAAACAAGAATTTAAACACCAACACTTATATCATAGCTCATGATATCAGAGTGCTTCCAAACAACTTTTTTGAGACAAGAAGTATAAGGTAAAAGACATAGTGTTGAATAGTCTTTAAAGTAGTATTAGAAAGTAATAATGTACAGCATGGACAGGAGAAGTTTTTTTTAATTCTTGTTTATGGTAACAGTTCTACTCATGAAGCAAAACAAGCTATGAAGCAACAGCCACTTTCTCCATCTTGCTTGCATAGGCTTTCAAAAGCTTAAAGAACAATTTTAGTATAAGAAATAAATCCCACCTTTCTGCTTGAAGAAAACTGTTTACAATAGTATCACAACAAAGCAAATGAGTAGAATTACTATTTAAATTAAATTTTAAATACTTTCATAAGTAAATTAGTTACCAGTGACAGAGAACTTCAGAAATGACAATAAAGTGTTAACAGTACTCTCTGTAATTTCTCTTTTTTAACTTTCAAGTTAACGTTCAAGTTCTTTATGTTTCTCAGATGAACACTTGTCATTCTTAATTACTTGTTTGCAATTCTAAGTGGAACATTTGAGTAACTATCAAACTCATACAGAAATTAGGATAGTTATAACTGGAATAAAGCAATGAGTAGTCTCAAAGATCTCCTGTTTGTAGTCAGCTTTAAAGTAAACTAGAACCTTCTATATGCTCTCATCCCAACTCCTGCTTAGCTCATATCTCTCAATTTTAAAGGCAAATAAAGAAAAGGTATGTGCATGCTTTCTGCCTGTTATGTAAAAGAAAACATTCCTTTCTGACCTTTGCAAATGATCTATTTACATCCTGAAGCATAAGATTTCATTATCCTTCTCTTAGTAGGCATAAGAACCGGTGTTAGTAGCCATGAAATTATTCAATGCTTTTAAGAATTCTAGCTGCAGTATCTGACTCTCTAACCTCTTCAAGGCTGACTGCACACAGTGTATGACATTTTCTTTTATTTCCTTTAATTTAGTTGACATTCATTTCACTTGTATGATGAAAGAAAAAAGGAAGATCTCGGTTGCAGTCTCCTCATAATCCTAAATATTTCACTCAAAAGTCATTCTAAAAGCTTTTCAATGTTAAATATTTCAGCAGCAACTTGTTCTTTTGGGAAGAGTCCTTCAGAATTCAGTGATAGTGAAGTAGTTTCTTAAAAAAAAAAGCTTTATTATGTTATAGCATGATAGTAATACATAACTTGTTTGGTTTTTAAACTAAATCAAATTTAATAAGCCTGCCTTTGTTCCTTGCTACTTTTGTATTGGTAACTCGTGCTTTCAGAGATGATGTGCTTACTCTGGTTTTAATTACTCAAATTTTAGATTTGGAACTTGACACCTAGAGATCGAGCGCTTTGGCCAAGATGATGTAAGGGAAGTCAGTGGTAAAGTGGGGACGGACTTAAATCCTATACTGTTATTGCAACTTATTAGAAAAATCCAATTCTTAAAGAAAAGCTTCTCAGCTAACTCTGTCTGCCACAGATTCCGTAATGTAGGAATTCACCTCACGATGTACACAGTACACCTTACCCTCACAACAGAGGACTGAAAGTACAAATCCTATTTAAATATTTCCATGTCTACTTGCTCATTACATGGTTCTGCATGGGGAAAAAGTAAGTCTAAAATATGCCTAATCTTTAGGAAAAATGTTATTGTTTCTTTCTGCTAATAGCATTTTAGCTTAATTAAAAGGTAACTGCATCGAGCTGATTTTTCAGATCTCATCTAAGTGTATTTAGTTGACATTTATCTTTCCTTTTTAAATAAAATTATTTTAGCTCTAAAACTGCAATAAAACAGAGTATTTACCCCATGATTAAACAGGCCTGTTACAAAACATGCCTGATAGCCTATGGCAAGCTTCTTCCTAAAAAGCTGGTGGAAGACAGGGAGATTCAGAAAAATAGAACCATGAAGTAATCATTATATTGAATAGGTGTTCAAAATTATTATTATCCAATATACAAAGTAGTTTGTCCTCCATAAGAGGGATACAAAAGCTGAAGAGCTGCTTCTGAAAGTAGGTGTCATACCTTGGTAGTCCCTTGGGATAAGAGCTTTTATCATACTCTTGTACGGTCACTTCCCAGAGACTTCCCACTGGGTTCTTTGCTGCTGATGTATAATGGCAAATGCATGTTTGTTCTTAGCAGGCTTCCTCCAGGAGCTAAGAATGGGAGTTTGTTTATGGTTTTTTTTCTTGAAAGGATGTTTGGCTTTGCCAAAGAAGTTGTGGTGGTTGTTGTTTGGGAGCTTTTCCCCCAGCTCTGTTTACCGCAACTGTGCAAGATGCAGTACAGCCAGCAGCAGCTGTCTGAAGCAAAATACTAACTAATCGAGCCTTGGAAGAAAGTGTGGGGAGGTATAAAGGAGTTGGCTGTAAATTCATTACAAAATGTGATTTCATGTTCTTTAATTCACATTCTGTTACGTTCCGTCGCTTGACTTGTATTATACAATTTCAGGCATCATCTGTCAGATGTTAAAGCAGAGAAAAATCTGACACTTAAAAAATCCTGAGTGTATATCATATCTCTGCAAAAAACTGTTTCTATTGATGACATAAACCTACTTGTGGTTGTCTAGTATCCCTTGAACTCATTTCTATTAATCTGGTGAGGGGCAGAATTCACTGCAGTACTTAGGAGGTGCTGATATCATTCCTGCTGTGTAACCAGGTCACTCACTAAGAGGCTTTCTAGAGAATGAACAAAGAATCTACATAGGATCGGAATCAGTTTGTCAGAAATTAAAAGATTACAAGTTTTTTATTTAAATGGAATAATCAGATAGTTTGGAAATGGGATGTTAGTGAACCTGTTGATAGCTGCAACACTTGTCTGTTTCCCTACTGCCTTTTCAAGAAACAAAGAATGTTATTTTTTCCCTGCAGTCTCTCCTTTAATTATTTATAATTACGTGCTCTCACTAGGGCCTGACTTACAACCACTGTAATCCTGTTTTCATTGAATCAATTTATTATTTGAGAATTTGTTCATAAGAATTTACTAAGCACATTTTGTGATGTAAGAAAAACCGGTAGTTACCGATTACCACTAATAAGAAAACCTTCACATGTTGAGTCTGAGCTTGTAAATCAATGGGGCAAAATTCTTAGCACTACTTATATCAATATAAATGTGGATAGCTGATTTCTTCTCAACTTGTAATAAAAAGTAGAGATTTAATTTAACATAGAAATGGTGTTCAAAATAGTCATCTTACATAGAAATCTAAAGCATTTAAGCTATTCTCCAAGTGAGTGCCCATGAGTAGTTTGGAAATGTGGGATTGAGCCCTTAAGAATTAAATAATCATGTTGTTGGTTAAAGCTTTTAAAATGTTTTTATTACTGACTCTGGAATGTATATTTGTGTAGAAAGTTGGTGGGTTTGGAGTTGGTTTTTTTTCCAAAATACTTACTGGGGCTTCTTTTCTAATTTTCTTTCAGCTGGACAGCTTAGCCAGTCAGCACACTTTGCTCTCCAGTTGCCATACAATGTGCTCGGCTTGGGCCGTAGCGCTAATTTCCTCGACCATTTGTATGTTGGCATTCCTCGTCCTTTAGGAGAAAAGGTTAGTTGAGATTTAATACTGTCAAGCTAATATTTATGGTGTTACCTTTCCTAATAGAGTTTGGATGGACATACTACCAGGGATACTTTTTTATTTTTTCAGAAGCAAGAATATCAAGAAAATAAGTTTGAATACAGAAAAGTGTGCCAAAAAGAACCTTGCATTCCTGTTTTTTGGGGGGTGTATAAGCTCTGAAGCTAACACTGAGACCAAAAGCTGACTGAAGTTGTTTATAAATGTTAGCACAGGTATATAGTGCTTGTTTATATGGGAAATGTGTATTAGATCTGATGGTCCAATTCTTACACTCTCAGCTATAAGACTCCTGGGGTGGGTCTGGCCAGTCCGTAAACTCATATAATCCTTTCTGCCTCAGTGGTAAAACCCTGGTCAGTACCATGGGAAGTGGAGATTACTGTGATTATTTAATCCTCAGGTGAAACATAAAAGTAGTCCTGATCATTTTCAGTCTTTAAAGGCCTGATGGTACTACTTTAAAAACGTGAGGTATTCACAGTAGCGTACTGGCCAAATTCTGATTTGGAGAATAGCTTTGCCTGCCTCCTTTGTAGAATTGGTTCTTTTCTTCTTTCCCTATTAAGTTGTTGCTTTGTAATTTTTAGGCAGATGCTGTGTTTCATGTCAGCAGTAGTTATTTTGCTTTTTACTTTTCTTGTTGTGTTTTTTTTTAAAACCACTTTGGAGCTTTCAGAATAAAAGCTTTACACAAACATAAGGGAGTAATCGCTCATATTTAAAATAAAAAGAAAAGCAACTAGGGGTTGGGTTTTTTTTCTCTTCTTGTATATTTCAACAGAGAATTTCTTTGCTTTGAAGAACGTCGGTTTGTTAGTAATTGACATGGCCTCTGTTTTTTCTTTCAGTCCATAAGGAAACAAGAATGGACAGCCATCATACCAAACTCCCAGCTTATAGTCATCCCCTATCCTCACAATGTTCCTCGAAGGTAACTTCATCATTTTGATTTGCGCTTCACAAAATTACATTAATTCAGAGTTTAAATTGGGCATTATGTGTAGGTTTAAAAATAGTCACTTGTATAGAAAGTATATATAAGAACAATGGCAGGAAGGGGGGGCAGTTCTATAGATGCAGTTGCCTCTGTGATTGGGCCCATATGGCCCAATTTTTGATTGTTTATGGGCACTATCTAAGACTCTACTTGAGAAGTATTCTGCCCATAAACAATCAAAATCTATTACCAGCTCATACAATCAATCAGAATGTATCACCAGCTCAACTCCTGTAAATAATAACATATTTGCTAGATTTACCAACATTCTTTTTGACAAATTGCAGGCATGGTAATGATTGAAGCAAGCATTTTTGTTTCACCAAACATGCAATTTCTGTCTAGTTGCCTATAAAAGCTTTATTTCAGCCCTTCTGAAGGCAGTAGCGGTTGCCACAGGTATGAATGCTTTTCTTTAAGTAAAGGTGAATGGGTTGGTTACATGAGAGCTTGAACACTCAATTCACTTTGCAATTAAAATGTTTATCCCAGAAAGACAGCCTGTTTCTCTTTGTTATTAGAGAAAACATTAGTCACATATTCCAGCTGCTTTTTGCCGCTTGATCTACTAGTGAGGTCAGTTGCATTTATCATGCAGAAATGATTCTGACATCAGTTTCAGCAGTTAATTTTACTAGGACAAATAACAGTTAAGAAGTGATGTGCCACTTGAGTTGCTAATTAACAACCACAGGAATAACATCTGCCAGATGAAGAAAATATAAGTTATAGACTTGAGGTGTTTAAAGGTATGTGTTATGCAAAATAAATTCTGTCATATTCTTAAACTATTTTTGCCTTCCTCTAAAGTAAGTTTATGGACACTGTGGAATAGCAGAAGATAGAATGCCCAGAAGAAATCAGATTTCATAATAAACGCTTCTTAAATTATTATTATTTTTTTAACACGGATATGGTGTTTCCTGAGAGGCCTAAGTTCTGCCTCAGCCTAGAACCTCCTGCTGACACCATTCCTGTGATAGGAAGTACAAAAAGGGTGTTAACTGAGCCCCAGGACCCCACAACATTCAAGGCCTGTCCTCAGGAGCCCTTAAAGAGCTTTATTTTGTTGCTCCAGCGTTCTCCTGCCATAATGAACTGGTTCTGTTGCCTACAACTGTAGTTGTCCTGGGGTAAACTTCAGACAGAGAGATGCCTAACCAGCTGGAGCCTGTGAGCCTGCCCAAGAGTAGCTTCTCACAGGGAGGAAACAGTCTGTCTTAGAGGCTTATTTCACCCTGCTTCTCCGGCTCCCCAAGACCCAGGCACTTTTGTGGAAGGTTTGTCTACACATTTTACTCTGTCCTGGGCAGAGGCGGGAGATAAATCTCCTAATGAGAAAGAAGTTGGTCCCTGAGGATATCCATAGCATTCCTGGAAAGTTAAACAGAAACTGAATTGAGACATGGCATTACCTGAAAATAATTATATTAAGCCATGTATTTCCAAGCAAACACCATTAAGGTTCAGGCTCTAAGTATAGCCACTAGCTTCTGTGAACCAAGTTGTTACCTGTCCTACACTAGCAGGTTCTTTTCATCTTGATATGTTAAATCTGTTTTCTGCTTCCTAATGAAGGGTATTAATGTTTCCTTGGATTTTCTTCTTTTGTGTAGCTGGAGTGCCAAGCTGTATCTGACCCCAAGTAACATCGTGCTGCTAACAGCTATAGCCTTAATTGGTGTCTGCGTTTTCATCCTGGCAATAATTGGCATATTACACTGGCAAGAAAAGGTAAGCTTAATTATCTAGATTCTTTTCTGTATTTTCCATACTATTTAACATTTCCTAATATTTTACGGTCTTATATGTTGGTTTTTTTGAGTAGTTTTCGACAGTAAAATTTCTGACACAGACTGCATTAATTCCCAAAAGGTGTTTATTATTAATTCAGTATTTACTGCAAGCTTAAAGATTGTATTGTTTTTATTTAAGCTTTAAGACACTTAAAAAGGGAAATGAAGAGCAACATGGATAAGCTTTTTTCATTAAGCTGTTATTCCCAACTAAATGAGACAGTTTTATTTCATATCTAAGCTTTCTATTTTGCAGAGTTTTAAGGAGTACTATTTTGGAAAATGGAACATAAACTCAGTTTACTTATCTTGAGTTCTGCTGGTAATCTAAAAATAAGGAAAATGTCTCTTTTTCTGTATCTGTCTTTGCTGATTGCACTGACATTAGCATTCAAGACTGTATACAGAGTCAATCGTCTGCATATTGGCTGCTTTGCTCTGTGTGTCTGAATTATACATGCAGAGTATAGAAATCCATTGATTTGAAGAAGCATTTTGAAAGGGGCCTTTCATGTCACAAAAGAAATGCGTTCCCATTTTTCTTAACTATGCTCAGTTCACAATCATATCCAACTGGCAGGATTGCCAATAAATGCTACTACATACCCAAACCATAATCTTAGCTGTCAAATAAAATTACTGCACATTCTGACATGGTAGAACTGTTTGTTATTTTGTGCTTGTGGAAATAAAATGACCTTGTTAAACATTCAGATAGGCTTTGCACATGCTTCGTATTTAAGTAAAACACAAAAGCAAAGAAATACAAAGTATATGATGACTGTCCTTAGCATGTCCTACTGTACCAAGAAGGCATTGCTACCTGGTAGCCAGGACTATGCACTGGCTGGGTTTAATTCTGTCTACAACGCATCTTAAGCAACAAGAGTAGCAGAAAAAATACTTGGACTTTGAGCTGGAGAGGGATTAACTATGTGTAATTCCATCTGGAGAAATGGAGATTTAATGTCAACGTTTGAAAGAATTCTTCATATAATAATCCATGTATTGTAATGTAAGGAAACACTCAGCCCACAGTGAATGCTTTCTGAGCCATTTTAAACCCCATTAGGTATATGTGAATGAAGTGGTTTATTGGTTATATTATAAACTCATTTCCAACAGCTGCATCTTGCTCAAAATAAGCACAAATATTTGGATAAATTGTATGTATTTTCAGATGACTGTATAAACACTTTTAATTCCTATAATTTTCCAAGGCTCTCCTATTGATTTTTACCTCCCCGATGCTTAGAAGAAATGGTTGAGGTATAGAAGAAATAAGCATCTTGACCAAAGCTATATTGTGACTGGGAGTTAAACTCCAAAGTTCCTTGTTTCTAAGCTTGTTCTTGGTTTACTGTCTCTTTCAGTAATCCTCTCATAAAAATAATGTCCTACATAAATGCTATTTTCCCTTACAGGTCTTTAGAATACCTATAGCAAAGAAAGAAAGGGGAAGTGTACTGGCATTTACAATCTCTTCCCCCAGAGGATATATCTGTCTATAAACTGCAGTGGTTTATTCAACAGTTAAAATAAACCATGTACTTTGACTTTTGCAAATAAGTAGTAGTAGGAGCCCTTTGTCGACAATAGTGCTTACACACTCATCTACCAGCCAAGTATTGTATTGTTTAAATAACTTTAGGATTTAGGGAAAGTATGTTGCTCTGTCACGTTGTAGAAAATTTTGATCCGGGGTGGGGGGGGTGGGGAAGCTTTTAAATCTGTTACTATTTTTTATTTTTGATACATCAAATGAAAGAGAAATTGAGGAAGAATTTACACTGTTATTCATCTTACAACAAAACAGTCTGCTACATTAGCTAAGGACCTTGATTTTCCTGTACGCTGATTCTTTGTAACTTGCTTTGTGGTCTTGAGGCTAGTCATGTGAACACTACACTGATGATAATACTGCAAGAAGTTTTGATGGATTCATCAGAGTATCAGTTACTGTCAAATTTGAAGTAGTAATTTTTTCAGGAAGCGTACAAGAAATGGAGTAAAAAATGCTTTCTAAGTGAGAGTATAAAATTTTGTGCAATGTGACAAGCATTTCAATGTAGGAAAGAGTGTGCCACTCCCTCACTTCCTTCTTCCCACCCCATTTTTGACATTCAGAATACTACTGACATTAATAAAGTTTCTGCCAAAAAGCCAGACTGATGTATCTTAAACTTCACTGACAGCTCTGCTGCTGTCACAAAATGTGGTAAAATCCATAATTAATCCAATGGAGTTGCTATCATACATAAACACTGTGTGATGAGGAAATGTTTGGCCTCGAACCAAAGCAGATGACAAACTTTCATGGCAGAACACATGCACTGATTTCTACCAAAATTGTCCTGTATATTTATCAACTGAGATACAAATCTGAATGCCCACACAACAGCATACTGTAAAGGCTTTTCTTCATTTTACTCATAAAAAAAAAAAAAAAGTTAGGTATAAGCAAGCTAAAAAGCATTTAAATCTGTCTTGCTAAATTTTCTTATGCTAGGATTTACACATACTGTCTGTCATGACAAAAACACTTTTCTAGAAAAGTTCACACTACACGTTCAGAAATCCTTTAAGTGCTTTCATACTCTGTTACTTCTTTAGAACACAAGAGGAGGCTTGTAGGAGAAGACATGTTTTTATACATTAAATGGATTATAGGGACAATTTAAATAGGCTTCTTTTTCCCAAGCACCATCCAAATGACTTTTTCATCAGATCAATGTGTGTTCTGCATAAATAAGTAGGGAAATGCATCCTACCTCACATTTTTGTAATACAAACAAAAACGTGGGACATTTGTCACCTGCTTGGTGCTGTTAATTGTTGGTTGAACTGCCATCTTTGTCTGAATTCGTACTTAACAGACACTTTAAAAAATATTCTCATTTTAAGTATAACACAGATGACATTTACAGTTAATCCAGAGTAATTTCGTCACATATTTATAATGCAGACTAAATAAATGCATATTAAGAAACGTTCTTCAATTTTGAAATATTCCTTTAAAAAAAATAATTAGAAATAATAGAAAATAATGGGTCATAAATACTAAAACAGCTGAGCATTAACAGCAGAAGCCAATTTTGAGTAGATTATTGCTATTTCAAACTAACATAATTTAAAAGCTAATTATTGGGGCTTTTACTAAGCTTTTTGCCTTTTGTCAAATGAGTGACTTGGAAAAAATCAACCATTCTGTGATATTTCACAACTCATTTCTGTAATAGTATTGCTCTGGATCCCACAAAGTGTTTTTTTTATTATTTTTCAGAAAGCAGATGACAGAGAGAAGCGACAGGAGGCTCATCGGTTCCATTTTGATGCTATGTGACATGCCTTAATATTTATGAAGGAGCTACTACTCATTTGCTTAATTGAAATACTAAATTCTGACTTGTAAAATTATTACTGTGAAAATACTGCTGGTGTGCTATTTGTAAATGTTGCATTATTTGGTATTTATTTGGAAAATATTAAAAGGAGACCTGAATGTCTCACAAGGCCTTTCAGTTAACAGATTGTATATAACTGCATTTGGTCTTTATTTAACAGAACTGTAAATTTATTTTTCTTAGTAAAGGGATCAGATTGCATGTAGCATTATTTACGTACCACCAGTTCTTTAGTAATATTTGATAGAAAGCTGTGTAAATAAAATTCAGCATTTCAGCGAGCAGAATACTTTGTACCACGTGAATTTGGCTTGTCATTTATACATTCCTGCAAAATAACCTGCATTTCTGAAAGTTAAGCTTGAGCAATTTTTCAGATTACTTGATCATTAATTATTTTGATTGTACTAAATGGTGCTCAACCTAAAGTATTCTGTATTTTTCTTTGTTTAAATCCGTTTGTGCAATAGTTACAGAATTTAAGAATTGGATAAGTAAAAGAAACCTGCAATGTTAATGCTAGTTCAGTAGCTCATCATGGGATAGATGCAGTATTTATGTGTGTTAGTTCTAGTGAGAAGACAACGCATTAAAAAATTAGAATCATAAAAATTTATCAGCATTACATAAACTGCTTTTATAATTAAACTGCAACAACATTCATTTTAGAAAAGCCTAAAGTCATTATGAAAGTAACTTTTTGTTTGTTTGTTTACTTATAAGAACGGTATGGGATTTTTTTGTTTGGTTTTCTTTTTAAAGAAGTTAAAAGAACCATTTTGGAGTGGAAGGACAATGAGGATTGACTCAACATTTATTGCTAAGGGATGAGATATACAAAGATTAATTAAGAATTGAATAGGACGCTCAGAATAAGCCAGGTACATTATCTATGAACACGACTATCCCAGATTTCATAAGGCTGTAATAATTACATAAGATGAGTAGCTCAACTTTATATATTTTAAATGGTGATAAAGTTACAATTTCTCAGTGCACTTTGGATCCTGACAGTCTCTAAAAATAATCATGCTTTCATTTAATAGTTATTCCTTAGTGATATGAGTTTCCATGATTAATTGTGCATTTAAATCTGTCGGTTTGTATTCCTAATAAATACTGTTGGATAAAGTAGAACACACTTTCTCAACAAAGCGTTGGTCTTGGAGGCAATCACCGCCGCAGTAGGTATCTCCTCTGCTCTGGCACCTGCCCTGTAGCCTGCTGTCCTGGAACACCACTTGTACTTGTCAATACAGTAAAGGAGAGAGCAAGTACAAAGCTGAACTGATTGTGCCCACCCTGAATCACAATTTGTTACCATGGCAGTGCTGAGCAGTGACCCATTCATACAGCAGCACCAAGCCAAAAATCAGAAAAGTACTGATAAGCCATCTAATATGAAGTTCTACGAGGTATTTCTACTATGAACTGATCAGATGCCAACAAAGGAGACTTTCATATTACGCTACTATTGTTATTCAGGATAGCATATTTCCTTAATGCACGCCTGTAGTATTTCTCTTAGAGTGCCATGAAAAGGTAAGATTTTTTTTTTAGATAAATAGTTAATGCTGTTGGACTTTTTAAGCCCCTTTGATAGAATTTGCTCCCGGCAGCAAAAGTAATAATGGATTTCATAATTAAGAGGAAACACAATTCAATATATATTCCTGTCTTTTTCAGATGGTTGGAGAATAAGGCTAAACGCATAATGTCACTGTGGCAGCAAAGTTGTCTGTGGCCCTCTATCACAATATAATAAACATGGATTAGCCTCCTTAGGTCTTTTGGAAAAACAATTAGGAAAGAAATAACCTCATGCTGACATTTAAGATGTTGTCAAGTTAACAAAACAATGAACTCGATATCTTTTGCTTTAAGGTATTTTTGCATGCTCAATAGTGCATCATTTTATATACAATCCATTACTGGTGCTTTAATAGCTTTCTTATAATAAAGTTTACCACAGGTTCTAACTACTCGTAGCTTGGCTCACAACAGTATATGCATACTATTTTGAATTAAGGCATTAAATATTGTTAAACTTCTTGTCAAAAGGTTTCATGTCATACTTTGGTTTTCTATTCTGTAAGCATCAAAAATGTGTTTGGATAAGGTTATTGCCCTTCTACCAGTAAGTTTAAGACAGCAACGTCAATTAGAAAGTGTAGTTCCAGGTGATCATCCCAGCAACTGAGAAGTGAGAAATAGTTCTAACTACATAGATTTTCAAAATGCATCCACCATAACACAGCCCTGGTGAGAAATGCGCTTGGAAGGCTGCTTCAGTGTGAAATCTCACCTATATAAAAATACTGTTGACACGCCAACTGACAGATGGCTGTTTAAATACCATCTTTCTTTGTTCTCATTTTCCATGAGAAGCTTTAAGATCGAATCTTCCTACCAGATTTATCATTAATGCAATATAATCCCCCAACAAAAGAACCAACTTTTCTTGCTGCAGATTAGTAGGCATATTCTGTATGGTACGATATTCCTCCTATGATGAGGCCATCTTTCTTAACAGACAGACATATTAAAAATGTTTGCTACAGTTAATTGAATAGTAATCACTATAAATTCACAAAGTAAATCCAGGACTCTTATAACTACTTTCAAATAAATGACCGCGTAATAGAGCAAGAGAAGTCCACCCTTAAGTTTCTACTATATTATAACCACCAGAGCTTAGTTTTGTTAAAGCTATGTAAAAGCATTAACCATGTCAGGTCTGAAGGCTTTAATAACCAAAATAATTAAATTATGCTTCAAATACTCTCAAACGTTGCAAATAGTACTAATTCTAAAGGGATGGGCAAATTTTTTTATCAAAAACTGAAATGTGTGTCAAGAAATCAAGAGCAATAGAGCTGTTAAATCTGAAATATCGCTATGTTGTTTCAGTAGCCCTATTATCCATTCTAAATTTTTTTTTCCATTTTGGCGACAGGATCTTTTAGTTGAGGCACTAGTAGTTTTGGCCTCAGCTGTCACTTTGAAAATATTCAGCCACACAGCACTATTTTTGTAATTAATTCCTGTCTTCAATGAAAAACGTGATCCCATCTATGATACGATCCATAAAAAATTGTAAAAGACATATTAACCTTATTTTGAAATTCCTGAATTTCCCAACTGAAGCTAGAAAAGCTTGTAGGTCTGTTCTAATACTCAGATCTAATGATATTGCCTAGCAGATAGAGAAGTGCACAATAAGCTTTCTGAAGACCATCAATATTCTTCATGACTATTTGAAAGTTTGCAGTGTTCTTAACTCAGTAGTGAATAACATGGCCAATTATACATATTTATGTATGATTATACATTATGTTACCACACTGAGGCACTTGTACCTTCTGTGATGGTCTAATTAGAAATTGTATATAACTAAGATTTACCAAATGCACCTAAATCCTATTGACAAACCCAGGTACCAGAACAGTTAAAATGTAACTCCTAAATTCTTTTCCTAATTATTCACTGTTGACATCTTTATTTTTGCAACCTCTTTTAAAAACAATATCCCAATAGAATATTCCTTCTTTTTATATGTCCTATATATTCTCAATGTCCAAATGTAGTAAAAAACTGCTGGTCTAAGGCTATTTGTGATGTACAATCTGCTACTCAAGAGCAGCAAATACTTTCAGTAATATTAAAACTTATAGTAGAAGAGCACACCAAAGGAATTTTTAAGGAAGAACTGTTGGGAGGAGGCAAAACCAGATCTAATAATGGAAATGCAAGCCTTTTATTGCAGCAGAACACCTGTTGTGACTCATTTAACTTTTGATGCAGGTATTTACCTGCATCAAAATGAGCAGTCCTATTGCCTTCTGTGAACTACTCCCATTCAAAAATAATCATGATGACTGAATAGAGCAGCGGAAGGTTACACAAGTGGCTGTCCAAAAGCTGTCTTCAACCTTTCTTAACTCCCAAACTCCGGTTGAATTAACTCAAGCTTACCGGCAGCTTGACCCAGCGGCACACCATTTTCTTCCCTGGAAACTAGCACTCCGCAGGCTCAGAAAATGGAAAGGGAAAGTTTCTTCAGGCTTACCACTAGTTTACTACAAAATATTCTAAAGCACCACCTATAACAAGAACTTTAGCAAGACAAACTGACAGAGATGTCCACGGGAAAAATTTCTCTGAAAGCAGCAGTAAATGATGGCAGAGTGTGCCCCAAATCTACAAGTTGATTCTGTTACCTGTGTCCCCCACACTGACAGCTTGGCACAGCCCTGGGAAAAAATCGGGCTGGAAAAGCTACTACACTTCCCCAGGTGTGTAATAGCTCAGCCTTCTGATGCACAAACTAGGAGTTCAACTTTTCACCTTCGCCTGTAGCAGACTGGGTCTTTGCAATTACTACAAACTTGTATTGAGCACAAGATACTACCAGGTTTTTCTCCTATTTCATTGGTGTAAGATAATTAACCACAAATAGTTTTCCTGAACGCAAATTCAGCTTGGGATCTGAGAATCAGGCTAGTTCTGTCATTTCTTGTATCATAACAAGTAATACAAATATCTGAGCCAAATTTTTCCATCAGCTGCACTAGGCATTCCAAAAAGAAGGAAAAAAAAAAGGCAACCCCCTGTCTCCTAACAATCTGCACAACAGAATAGTCAGATTTTAATTTTGTGCTTATGTACTTGCAGAGAGGATAAAAAATTGTGGATGATACGCAGATACAGTAGAAATTATTAGTCTGATTGATAGATATTTTCTTGAGTTACTATAGTAAACATTTTTGTTAGTAAAGAAGAAAATGCAAAGTAAGTTCACCTAATGAGGAATTCCCTTTATATAGCTTTCACAATAGAATTTAACATTTCATCACACCACTATAAAAACATGGTTAAGAGGTGAACACATAGACATTGCTTTATCCACTACTGGAATGCAGCAGCTATTTAACAACTCATGGAAAAACTACCCTTTGAAAATGACTGTATCATCTCTATTTAAAATTGAAAGGACAATTCGAGTAAGCGGAATAATATAATTATGTAACTTGGGATTTTGCCAGAGCATCAAGCTTTATACTTCATCAAGCTTCTTAGAACACTGAAATGGATCTGTAATACCCAGAAAAGCTCAGGACCCTCACTGTCAGGTCTCGGCGGGTCTCCCCAGCGCCCCGTGGCCGAGCCGAGCGCCGGAGCGGTGGGAGGGAGGAGTGCCGCCTCCCGCATCTCCCGCATCTCCCGCACCTCAGCCCCGCGGGGCTCCGCGCTGGCTCGGCCCCCTGCTCCGCCGTCCCTCCTGCCTTAGTTCGCCATAACTGACAACCATATTGACTTGAAGAGCCTGAAATATTTAACTGATAAAGTGAAGCAAGAGAATGACCTTTTCTAACGGGACGTGCTGACCTTTGAACATCGTAGAAAGAATGTTAAACATTCAAGCACACAGCACCACACCGCAAGGAAATCAGAGCTTCACCTCTCACAGTCACGTTCAAGTGAAGCGGCCCTGCTCCTTAAGCAGATGGAATCCCAAGTTGCAATTACGCATCTAATTTACAGTTTGCGAAATCCAGTGAGTCTATCCAGTGGGTTCCAAATTGCTTCCATGAAGCGCCTGAGCTCGGACAGCCAAGTTCCGTGCGGGGTACCCGGAGGTTCAGACTCGCACCGTTGTGCACGACCGCGATGGGGAGAAAAGAGCTGCGTTGAGCGGGGAACGTGACCTCCCGCATCCTGCGAGCGGGGCTGGAGGCACGGCTCTCGGGCACGGGAATCCCGCGGCCGCCGCGCCCGGTCCCGCAGCCCCGGCGGTGGACGAGGCGGGGGGGCTCCGACCGCCCCAGCCCGCTGCGCAAAGCTTTGCAAGGCACTCCGCGATCTAAACATTTCCTTGTTTCGATACTTCGGGATGCTGAGCAAAAGCTCCCAGCCTCGCCTAACTGGCGATTGTAGGGAAAAGACATCCTGCGGGAAATACCGGGAGATACTTCAGCCTGCGTTGCCTATAGGAGGTTTGAAAAAATCTCTAATGGGCTCACATGTGCTGCTGTAATTTTACACGCAGCCTATCGGTACGGCAGCCTTCCGCGGCCATGCTCCCGGCTGTCCGGAACGGCGGCGGCTCTCGCCCTTAGACACCTCTATCGCCAGCCCGGAGGTAACCGGGAGGACGGGATCTGCCGGCCGGGGGCTCCCCCTGCCCGCCCCGCCCAGCAGAAAGCCCTTCTCCCGGAGGTTACAGTCATCCCTCCCCTCGACATCGCCACCTGCCCCCACCTCGGGCCCTTTCCCTAAGTAACATCTCCCTTCACAAGCTAACCCGATGTGATGGATAACCAGAGGGATGGGAGCCAGGGCAGGCAGCAGGCTAAGTGCGCCTTTTTATTAACTTCTTGTAAAGTAATAGCTCCATTTTAGCTGTCACTCTTGTCAGACAACAGCCGCACAATAGCGTGTGATGGGCTCTTCCCGGCGCCTGAGCTGCAGGCAGCACACACCGCAGCCAGGCAGGCAGCTGGGCACGCCGCACGGGCTTTGTGCCACGAGTGAGGGGGAGAAGGGGAGGGACAGAAGGCGAAGGGGGGAGGACCGGCTCCCTTTTACCCCACCGGGACCCCAGTCAGATCCCAAACAAAGGCAGGCAGCCGGGATTCAGGTTCACCCGAGCCAGCGTCTCCCGGAGAGGGGCCGCAGGGCTCGCCCGCTCCGCCCCGGTCGCCGCGGACGCGCTCCTGGCGGCCAGCACCGCCGGGCCCCTCTCGGCAGACGGGCAAATCCCCGGGAAGGGGGCTGGGGCTGATGCGTGGCG
>JAHREE010000265.1:3438564-3473796 GCA_033628505.1 Tringa tobata | reverse complement strand
ATTCACCTGTGCTGCTTTTCCGCTTGAGGCTTTTAAATCTTGTTTCTAACTTCTTTAGGCTCAGAGGTAAACACAGCGGAGGAAGGCTCCTCGCCCGAGCGTTTCTTTGTCTGTGGTTTTATTTATACAGTTCGGCAACGGGCGAGGGCTTTCCATTAGAAAATAAAGCTAGATATGGCAGTTAACCTCGTGCCTCGAGAGACTGTTTCTAGCATTCTGTATTTTCTTTAGCAATAGCAGACTTGAACCATCAGGGATTATTTTTTTTAATTAAATTATTCCATTAGGAAATTTTGGAGCGTCTGCTTGCATTACTGAAGCTAACAAGGCATTACTGCAGAGTGGAGAACTGTTTGTGATATGCATTGATGTCCTCCCACGGTATGAAAGTTGTAAAGAAGTCTGTTATAAATCCAGAATGTTTCCACGGCCCATAAAATCCCATATTCCTGGCCTGAAGGACAGATGTCTTGAGGGTTTAAATATTTTTCATTTATTTGCATAATAATTGAGAGACAGAAGATACTCGCTCTCAATAACTGTCTGTCTGTCGATATACGTGTTAACCATCCACTGAGTTTAGATAACATAGGAACATAAGCCCTACATGGGGGAGAAAAGGCATTTAGGTTATTTTTTTTCTACTTCCTATTTGAGTAACATAGTTAAATACCACAAACCACTATAAACCCAACCATAAAACACAACTGACAGTTCTACTTCTTAATTACTTTCTACATCCACAGATTTCATTGCATTTCAGAAATATGTTATTACTGCAAAGTTGACTATAGGGGTTGTCTCCTGAACAGACCTCATGCCAATCTTTTATAATCACACTAGGGTACAGGTAAAAAGACCTTCTACAGGAAGTTTTTTGTATTATTCATAATCTATAAATTGCACAAAGCCATTAGTCAATAAGCTGTTAGTATTCTAAATGCATCATTTGCCATGACTACAGAAACAACCTATCATTACTGAGCATCATACACTCCCTTTTATCTCTTCTTCACTGGAAGTCTTCATATAGTCTGATTACTACATCTAATCACAAAGAAAAAAACCAGCATTCCTATAAATAGGCACACCGATTTAATCCCAAAAGGAAGCTGTTGGGAATAACATTGAAAGTAAGTCTCTGTATTTTGCAAGTTGCATCTTAAATTCTGCATGGAAGCTCTACCTACAGTGGCAGTAATTTTTTCCTCTCCATACAGATAGCTTTGTGTGCAGAACAGGCAGAGTTCTGCTAAACCATATAGGAAGTACAACAAAGCTCAGTATATTGTGAAAAATCATATATCCTTTAATAATACTTAGAAACTGTTTAATCTTCTGCTCTTAATGTAAATGCATAGCTACATTTCTGTCATCCACAAAGGTTGTATTTTTTGCCTGTATACCTCAGGGTAGAAGCAAGCCCATCACACTCACTTTGTGGCAATTCAAATTTCTTCCATTACGCTTGTTCAGAACTACTCTATGTTCTTCCTCAACTATCAACAATAGGGGCTTACTTAAATAAACATCTTAATATAATTCTTACTGCCTCTCTCTATAGGGTTCAGCAAAACTTTTTAAAGTCTCGTCTGAATCCCATCGTCTTCCGTTGATTAATTGCTCTCATCCAGATCTCAGTAGTGCTGAGTGGAAGGGCTGGTGGACCATGACAGCGGTGAGGTTGCAGTAACGGCAGGTTTTGCTGAAGTGGAGCCCAGCCAATGCCCACCTGCTTTCTCAGTGGTGAATGTCACCTGTTGGAGGCCAAGGTGCTCGCTGCGGTTTGGTTGTTGAAAGACGAAGCCTTTTCCTCCCCTCTGCAGTTCGCAATGAGATTTTAAACACACTGGAATCATTTTTTAATCCTAGCACAGCTTGCGAAACGCAACTGCTCTACAACAATAAAGCATTATAACCCTCTGCTTCACAAGAGAGAAAAGCAGCTGCTTTCTTAATCAAGCCATGTTCCTGCTATGCTTTGGAAGTAAATATATCTATCTGGAATTTTCTCATATCTGCTCTTCCCCAAAATGTGTTTGCTAAGAGCTTGTCCCCATTCTTCAAATATGCTCCCTCTTTCATTTCCATATGCTATTATTTGGTTAAAAAACCCAGGAACCCTAAATTAAATCCTGACGTACATTAGTTTTGGACTATTTCAGCTATTACATTGGATTAACTTAAAAATTCAAAAAAAGAGAATTCTGTAGTTTCTGTCCTGATAATTCAACAAGCAGCCAGGACTAAAACAAATTACTGCCACTTCTGGAAAGTCGACATTCCCAGCCTTCCAATGAGCTACAGAACTATTTCCAACTCTGGGAGGTTGCAAGAATGTGAAGTACTATGATTAACTTCCTGCCATTCTGCTCACCCCCCTCATTTGCATTTTGGCATGATTTTAACAGCTAATTTCTCACAAACAAGTAGTGTTAGGAAGTAGTGCTTCCTTCCACACAAAAGCTAGAAATTATGGCCTCCTGTTTCCAAAATCAAAAGGTGTAACAATAGCCCAAAAAAGCTGAAAACAAGCGGAGAAAAAAAGGGAATTTAAAAATCGGTTAATGATTTTATGATTTGTCCATGGAAACCAAAAGCAAAGTACTGACCGTAGAGACTACAGTGGCCCTAATGAAGGCAGTGTCAAGTGTAAGTCAGAATTTATTTTTTTACGTAAAAATGGGATCTACTTGCAACCTTTTCTGCTGCACTAAAAAAAAAAAGCTAAGCACCAACAGCTTGCACCGCTAAGCAGTTAAGCAGAAGTAACTTCCAGTAACTGTAGAATAAGATTAAAAAAGCTGCTGTGTTATAAACAAGGCAAGTATTTGGTGGTATGTGTTATGTCTTGGTATTAATACATATACAAACTTAATATCCAAAATGCACTGCTCCCAGAGTAGCATAACTTCAAAAACTCCCTAGTTTTCCTAAGATAGAGTTGACCACTAAAATTTTTACAGAACAAGTTGGTTATAATTACATTGATATTAATAATAGAGTTCAGTATATAAATCAGGTATACAGTTGTAGCCACTGTACAGAATAACACTGGATTGAAGCTAAAAGAGCTATTAAATTATGTATCCCTATCTAATGAAAAAGCTAAGATTTCTAGCACCTTCCCTAAGGTTTAATTCACAGGGAGAGATTAGACAGAAAAATTACCCCCAAAATGAAACTTTATAAGCTATTAATCATTTACGAACCTGTCAAATTCACAATATAATTCATTGCAGGAATGGTGAAGAGAGCGGATAAACATCTGCAATTATACCAGAAATCACACATACTCTTGTACATGTTGTTTACATACAAAACAGGTTGCACCCGTAGTAATGGACATGTTTAACTGGACTGAAGCAAAATCTGAACTATAGGGTCTTGGCTACAGTTGGGGCTCTAGCACTGCGAACAAGCTTGTGGCTTTTCTGCCTTATATACTCTAATTTGGTCTTTAATTAATGAAGCACTTACAGCCTTGGGCAACTTAAATAGCTTCCTACCTTTAAATAGCTTGCTACCTCTATTGATAGGTGACTGACAACTGCCACCTCAAATACTGCAAGTGGTGGGGGAGTGTAAATTTTTCACCAAAAAATCAGTAGGTAACTTTTCACAAAAAAAAATAATCTGCAGTTCTTTTAGCTTACCTTTGTGCTTCACTCCATTTTCTGTTATTACAAAGCTGACCCACTACACAGCAGGAAAGGACTACCAATATGTTAACAAAACATTTCACAAAAACTCCTTCTTTAGCATACAATGAAATCCACGAGCACAGAGAAGTCTCTTTTTAAGGGACTGAGAGCGAGCAGCTAGAGAAAAAAATTAATTTATACTTTGTACACAGCAATTTCTACACAAATTGTTGTCAGACATGACAGAAGACAGCAGGACTTTTAATATTAATTTCATAATAGACATTCCTGAAAAGATTTCCACTGAAAAAATACGCTATACTGATAATAAAGAACAAGAGATGAAAAAGTCTGTTACAATCTGATCTATTTTTAAGTCAAAAGTATCACTATCCAAGTGTTCTAGAAATAAGTAATCTCTGGGAAAGATGTATCCAGAATAGTCATGTACAGCAGGATCAGTTCTGTCAGCTACAGGGAAACCGTCTGAACTTTCAGTCAGTGTATATATATTTTAATAAGGTTTTTGGAACCCCTCATCAACATGGTTCGTGCATGCAGCCTTCTCATCAGTCTCTTGCTACACACAGCTTGGAGATGAAAAAAGATCTTCCATATAAAAAGGAAAGCTTCTATTTTAAAAATGAAAGATACCATTCTTCTGGCAGAAGTTCTGCTGGCAGACATCCCCAGGAATGGATTATAAGTAACAGGAGCAACTGGTAAAATGAAGTAGCCCACAGCTGCTTATACGTCTCTAAGGGAGGAAGGGATCAGAAATGTTAAGTGTTTTGAGCAAACCTGGAGGGGACCCTGTCAGTCCATGCAAGCGTGAATTGTTCTGCAGATGATTTTGATCAAAGGGATGTGGGAGAACTGCACTTCCTGAATCACCTAATGCGGTTTCTCAGCAGAGGTACGGGCTCCCAGTTTGGTTCTTTGGCAATCTTAAAGAGAGGAATCCCTACTGGAAACAGCTGGAGTGAGATGAAACTGTTATGTCTGAGAATAAACCTGAGTGCATGCAGATCCCCTGCTGGCATGCTAATGGCTAACAAGATTTGGATCTTAGAAAGGTGCTGGAGTCACTGTTAATAGCTGGTGAAGCCCACTTCTGCTAGCAAGCTTTTGTGAGGAGGATTAAAAACGGGTTGGCATCTCCACTGGCATATTCTCAGTAAGACTTACAAGCAGCTAAAATATGTGTTGCCTGATGCACACCTTCATCTCTGTTACTTTATTCTTTGGTAATCCTGCCATATGAGGAAATCACCAGAGCTGTTAATAGGCTAAGTTATAGGCACCCACCTTACCTGTTCTGTGATGCTCCTTTTACCAGTCTGCAGATGTCCTGTTGAGACCACAAGAGATTAGGGAATATATACAGACTATGAATAACAATAGCATGTGGGATTCAAAACTGCTGTGTTTTCATCCTTAGCAATAGAATTGTTTGCTTAAAAAAGCAGCAACAGATGCAATCCAGTATTCCTTTTATCAATTAGCAAATGTCAGCAAATGCTAGGAAGAGAGAAAAATCTAATTCTCTGGAATTTACAGTTTGTGTTTCTGAGCTAAAAATGGCTTGAATCAGAAATGCTCTTAATTAGCTTTCTGAGAAAAAAGGAGGTGACCATCCAGACAGAATTACGTAAAGTCAAGTGTCCATTTTCCTTCCCCCACTTTACTTTGTCTTTCGAAATTGCAGAAGTTCTTTACAAGAAGACTGGCCAATCAGATTGAATTTGTACAGCATTTAACATTATGGGATCCTACACTTGATCACAGTCCTTAAAAGCAACCAAAACACACATAAGTAATTTATGGTATATATATAATCTTGGCCAGAGAATAAGATAGGATATGGCATCATGAATGTCCTCACCACATTAATAGCTTACATCAATGTTTAGACTTAGGAGAAGAAAAAAAAAAGGATGTAAAACTGGGGATACTGTGATTCGCAGTTACTGAAAGTAACACTAATTTTAGCACGTGGGGCAAATCAGGAGCTGGGTTTAAGAATAGTACACAGTAAAGGATTCATTCCCATAAGGCAAAACATAGTATATAATTAAGATCAAGCATTTGTTACTCTAGGCTGGATCTGCCAGAAAGAAGCAGGCATCCTGGCAAGATTTTCTAACATGCATGACCTGTGTGTTGCCAATTACTGTCTATTTGGGCGATATGTATACAAGGTGCTGCCTAATCCAGGGAGTACAGCACAGAGATAAAACAGTGAATCCTGCTTTAAGCAATGTCTGTCATCTTTATCCCTAGGATTCTGACTACCACTATACTAAGAATGTGTAATACTCTAAATGATTAAGTCTTTATTTAAAAAATTGGTGGAATTTTTCACTCTGTTTCTCAGTTGTGCATGACTGCTCCCCAGTTTGATATTCAGCTTGCCCTGCATGCATAGATCCCCCACTGTCATCACTGAAGACAGACACTGCTCTCAGAGCCACACAGCAAATCTAGTCTGTTTTCTTTATATGTGAAGATCCCTAGAGCATGCAGAAAAGCAGAGGAAAGGCATACCATAGGGAGCTCAGAGCAGTACTGTATCCCATGAAATCTGAGGAATGCATCTCACCAGAAAGTACAAGCATGTCAGATTTGCAGCCTAAAGCCCTTGTTTTTCTAAACAACACACTGATTTCTCAATATTGGGTTGAGCACCCGTTTACTATAAAACTAACTATATTATTCTTATTTTTAAAGAGAAATAGGAACCACTCATTTGTGAATCTCTCTCTATATACTTCAATACACAAATTAACAAAATTTTTTACAGCTTAGATTCATTTTAGAGAATTTAATAAATGCTAGTAAAGAAAATCTTGGCTGTTGCAAACAAGGCATAGTTTATCACACCAGTTCAGGGGATTCTTTTATATTATTCCATAAGCCTATTTCAACAACAGAATAGTAATAAGAATTTGCAATGTATGGTTAGTTGTCTTCACTCTTAAAAATTTATACAGCTGTCTGTAGGCTATATGATCTAAAATATTTCATGCAAAGAAGTGAAGAAAATGAAAAATCGATTCTTTTAAAAGGAGACAGAAGCTTGCTGCTTTTTCTTTATTTCTACTTAATGTTCACACACGTAAAAACTATCAGATCTTTAAATGGTATTACAGAAGTATGCACCATAATTCATGGAATAAAAGTCTGTAGCAAATACCAAATTAATGAATAAAAGAAGCCCCTCTTAATCTGTCTGCCTCAGTGGCTGTGCTGCTGTTGGCTTAATGATCGCCTCTTCTACAGGGTACATACCATGAAGAAGCAGCTCAATATAAGGTGCAGAAGCACTAACCTCTATTATACTTACCAACTAAATATCTCTACATTTATAAGGTCAGTCTCACGTATTTCAGTGTCTCTAGTAGAATTCTCACCACTCTCATCCATTAAAACCAAACCAATCAAACCCACCCTTGTATCCCTTTGATATTCAATGCAGTCACACAGTCCTGCACTCTTTGTACCGTTGCTTACATTAGCAAGCCATGTTCAAGTGGCATTTTTAGATAATTACTAGTTCTGTTTCCTGTACCATAATAGAATATGGAGCTAAGTCTGGAGTTATCTTTCATTCTCACTGTCATGTCACAGTGATACGTAACAGACTTTAAAAGAGGAAAAAGGAAGGAGCAGAGGACTACTCTGTCCCATTGCAAGTTCAGGTGCATTATAACTGTTTTAATTTCAATTTATCAGAAATATCAAGATCATTCTTCATCATTCTGAAAGTGCTACAAGACTTCTAGTAAAAGTAGTTTGGTATCTCATGTCTGTTCTAACTACTGTGTCTGTGTGCATGCAGTACCAGGACACTGGTTCAGCACTAGCTCTCACTGCACCATCCTACAGGCTCTTCTCTAGACATCTTCCTTCCTTCTTACTGACTTGTATGGTCCAAATTAGTCTTTGAGATTTGAAAATATTTTTCCAGGAAGTAGTATGGATTTAGGACACCAAGTGATTGCTTTGTTGTTTTTAAAACGCACACAAAAATGGGTTAATGAAAGCAGTCTAAAAGGTCTAAAAATATCCTGACTGATTTTGTTTTTCCTTCTTTCTTTTCCTTTCATCCTGAACATTGATAGGCCTTGTTTTCAGCCAAACCGCTCCTGTTTGCTATCCCACATTATACTGGGTCATGTAAATTCACACAGTTTAAGGCAATACTACCTCGGGTGTCCCTGCCCAGTACTCTCAGGAAGAACAGATATAAGCCCTCTCTCCACCTTTTTGCTACCAATGTCACAGAGATAAGGACAGCACACATACAGAGTATTAGTCAGAGACACCTCTTTTCTTTATCGTATTATCACCAAGGATAAAAGTAATGGCAAAGGAAGGCCCTTAAACATTTGCTACCTGTAGGCTGCTTTGAATACATCTTAAGGGTTGTTGAGAGCATTAGAAGGATAGACATTGCCAGAGAAAGGCAAGAGATGGAAGAGATTGAAAATGAAGAGGATGAAAAGAGCAGGGAACAGAGAGAAGGTGGCTCACCCTTACAATATCCACTCATCCATGTAACATGACAAAAAGAAGACAGTAAGACAAATATTCAGCCCATTTATCTTCTGTAATTGCCTGCATATTCCATGCTGTTCTGTGGGAAACATGCACTGTCCTTTTGCACACGCATGCACAGCTCTGGACTATTTATAGAAACAGCACAGGTTTTAGTGAAAGCCAGTCAGGGTTTCTGAATTCCTTTTAGGGAGCTTCTTTCTGTATCCACATCATTTCAAGAAGGGAAATCACTGATTACTGTAACTGAACATCTATTCTTATGTGGTCTCCATCTGTACAAGAGAGCACAATCACTGAAATAAACATAGATGCTTACTGATACCTTCAAGGTGAAAAAGTATACTCTAACAGTATTAGCCATGGTAGATAGTTGTACTAAAAAACCCAAAGCAAATGAACAAACCCCCCTGATTTCCCACTGTTACTTGGAAGTGACGATCTGCATTCATTTTGTTAGTCACTGAACTATTTATCTTACTCACTTTCTTTGTTTGTTTGCTTTAAGAACAAAAGACAAAGCCCATTTCACATTTTAAGAAGGAGCACAAGTTATAAAGAGATTGCTGTGTCCTTGCAAAATAGATGGTGGGCGTAGCCCATCTTTAAGAAAGGTTAATTCAATAGAAGAACATACTGACACGTGATTTATATATGACTGTGGAAACTGCATTTGCTTTAATGACAAAAGCCAACTTTGAAGTGTTGCTCTAAACCCTGTATAGAAAAAAAAAAAACAACAAAAAACAACCACATAGGAAACTTTATCACCACTGTCAAGATTCTCTGTTAGGGACAAGCTATCTGAGGAGTACAAATGCATTATAAGTTTATGCACGTAAACTCAGATCGTTGAGTGCACAGTTTAAACACAGAAGCCACAAAAAAAAAAAAGCTGCAAATAATTTTGGAATAGTAGTATGTATATAAGAAATACTAAAAACTAAAAAATGTCTGAAAACTAATGTCAATCGTATGTTAATAAAGATGGGATATTTCTTTATTTTATGTGCTTTATAGAGTAGACTCATAGAATCATTTAGATTGGAAAAGACCTTTAAAATCAAGTCCAGTCATACACCTAATACTGCTGGGTCCACCACCATTTAGTGCCACATCTCTAAGTGCCACATCTGTCCCGTAAATACCTCCAGGGATGGTGACTCAACCACTTCCCTGGGCAGCCTGTTCCAATGCTTGATAACCCTTTCTGTGAAGAAAATTTTCCTAATATCCATCCTAAATCTCCTTTGGTGCAACTAGAGGTCATTTGCTCTTGTCCTATCACTTGTGACTTGGGAGAAGAGACCAACGCCCTCCTCTCTACACCCTCCTTTCAGGCAGTTGTAAAGAGCGATAAGGTCTCCTCTCAGCCTCCTTTTCTCCAGGCTGAACAACTCCAGTTCCCTCAGCCATTCCTCATAAGACTCATGCTCTAGGACCCCTCAACAGCTTCGTTGCCCTTCTCTGGACTCACTCCAGCATCTTGATACCTTTCTTGTAGTGAGGGGCCCAAAACTGCACACAATACTTGAGGTGGAGCCTCACCAGTACCAAGTACAGGGGGATGATCACTTCCCTAGTCCTGCTGGCCACACTATTTCTGATACAGGCCAGGGATGTTGTTGGCCTTCTTGGCCACCTGGGCACGCTGCTGGCTCATATTCAGAAGGCTGCCAACCAACACCCCCAGGTCCTTTTCCACCAGGCAGTTGTTGTGACCCAAGTGCAGTACCTGGCACTTGGCCTTGAACCTCATACCATTGCCCTTGGCCCATCGATCCAGCCTGTCTAGATCCCTCAAGCAGATCAATGTTCCTGCCCAACTTGGTGTTGCCCACAAACTTTACTGAGGGTACACTCAATCCCCTTGTCCACATTGTTGTTAAAGATATTAAACAGAACTTCCCCCAATACCGCCCCCTGAGGAACACCGCTTTAAAGACTAGTAAACATCCATAACTTGAAGACCAGTAACAGGTACTAAATACTTTCTTCTGAAGAATGAATTTTCAATCTAGGGTGAGTCAGCAGTGATTAACGATACTTCGTATTGGGATAATGTCAGCTGGGAAGTATATTTTCAGTATATTAATATTGATGAAAATACAGAATTGTTGCAAAGATGGAAATTGCAAAACTACCTAAGTCTTAACCTACTGTCTCATAATCCATCCCTAAAAATCAACTTAGCTTCTAGGAACATAACACTTGTTCGCAAGACCCATATGGTGTTTTAGAACGCCCACAGTTGTGAACTCAACTCACAAGGGAGAAAGCAGTTGTTGGTAAGGAAAGTCTCGTAATGATATACAATCTGTTTTAATATGGGTAGAGAGAAGAAAGGGCAGCAGAAACATACATAATATAACACAAATACTAACACAAACACTGCACTTTCAGGGGCAGACTTTAATTCCTTTTGCCATTCTCCAAGATAATATATGTATGCCAACATTACAGTACCATCTAGATGAGTTCAGTTGAGATCACTGTAGTTCACAGTCAGTGCATGTTCACTCCGGAACTCCCTCAAGGGTTGAAAGTCTAACAGCAAGTCAGGGAAAATCACAGACAGAAAAAATGCCATTTCAGCACATGCCACTAAAATGCCTGAGCAACAAGAGGAGAAAATTGGGAAAATAAAATGAACTTCTTATGACAATAAAATTCCTGTGGAATTTTTTTTTTTCCTGTGGTGGTGAGGCCATTCCTGTCTGACTTAGTATTAACAAATAGATTAAGAACATGGGAAAGGCCATACCAGGTCAAATCAAAGGTCCATCTAGCCTGGTATCTTCTTTCACATATAAGTTTCAGCATATAAAAGTTACATAGGAGATAGATACCATTTAATTTTATAAAATGCTTGCAAGCTACTAGATACTCTAGAAAATATTCTTAAAGTCTCCTCAAACAATAAACTGCTATTCTCATATAAGCTTTCTTAAGGAACATGGAAGAAGAACTGACAGTGCACTTGGACTGCTTTGGTTTTCTAAAGTTGAAATTTTAAGAAAGCATGTAAATTAATTACATATTTTTGTATGTTCTGAGTTGTTTTCGTTAGTGATTCTAGGATTTGCATGAATCAAGATTGCAGAAAATGGTCTACAATTTTGATGAATTACTGATGTTTTTCCTGTCCAATTTCTCTCATCAGTGTTGCTAGTAACAATCCTTGTAGTGGAAGGGATTGCCGTTGCACAGAAGACACAAGGTACAATTTTGGTTTGATAACTTTCTTTCAAAAAACAACTGTTTTATAATTTTTAATTAAGCAATATAAGTGAAAGACAGTATTTGTGTTCAGGTATTAATAGCTCCTGAATTACCAATATAAATTCCATTATTTTTCCATTTCCCCCTATTTACTGCATTTTTCCAACTGAATAAAGCCATCCACCCACAAAGAGCATGGACGTTCACTTACTCAGTTAAAATTCTATGGGTTTAGACCTTAGAGGTGGAAAAAGACCACCACGGAAATTCATGTTTTCTGTATCTGACAACAAGCTGTTCAAATAGTCCACCCACAAGCATTTTTGAAGCCTGCTGAGTGGGGAAGGCATCAGTTTTACAAACCTTATTTTCTCATATGTGGGATTAACCTACACATAGGAGAGAAGAATTCCTTGAACTGACACCTACAGAATTTCCTTGAAGAATTTCTGCAGGAGAGACTGAGTTTTCACTCCCATAAATCAAAAAGCTGCCAAGATATCAGTGGAAGGTGATGTAACGTACTGGAGGCAGCTAAGACCTATATCGGCATGGACTCCCTCTCAAAGGTCTGCAAAGAAAAACTGCATAAATATAAATAACGTTATAAGAGCATCCTGTGAGATTTAGGAAAAATCTAGCAGAAACCACTGTGTGTTATTCTCTCCAGTTCTGCTGATACCAAGGAGAAGGATCAAAGGTACTTAAGAATAATGTCCGAGACATACTATTTCCCACTCCTTTCTTCTTGAATAAAGAAATCTGAACTAACAAAGCTCCTGCAAATAGTATAGCATGATGCACTAGTTCAGTAAACTGCTTAATCTCAGTTGAGGATCATATTTCCCTGTACACCCTGAAGAAGACCTCATCTTAAATAAGACCCTTAGCTACCAATGCAATCTACCTACTGCGAGTAATTTTTCTAATACTATTGCTGTATTTAGTGTATTTATGTATTATAATTCATTCTGTTATAAGCATTCTGTATTCCAACAAATTGTTCTAAATAGATCTTCAATCTAAGGGCCATGTAGTTCAGTATACTCTAGAATCAGGGCCAAAAATAGTAAAAGCCAACAAATATTTTGGATTATATTTGCATAGGAATGGAGAAGACATACGCCATAAAATAATGCTGCTGTATTAGCAGTCACTGTGACTATTTGATGTAGAAAGAAGAGCATCAAAAAATCTAAACTGACCTGGGTAAAAAAATTTACTCTCTTCCTTCCCTTCCCAAGGATTACTGGACAGATTTGATATTCAAAAACTGTGATTTCTTTACTTAATTTAGTGATCTCACATCACTAAATTAAACATAAGATTTTCTTAGCTAGCTATTATATAGGCATATAAGAGCATTTTCAACGAAAATAAATTACTTTCTTCTTTTATGTCAGTGTTTTACTTCTGCAAAATCAAATTTGCATGTTTGCAGGAGAAATTTATTTGATCGCTTTTTTTTTTTTTACCTAAGGTGGGCAAAACATTGGAGTGAATCGTTTTCCTCCTACCCAGTGTGACAACTGGGTACGGACAAGTAATGGAGGACATTTTGCTTCACCCAACTACCCTAACATGTACCCACCAAATCAAGAGTGCATCTATATCTTAGAAGGTATATGCAGTATTTCTCATTTGTTGTGTTGTAATCTTACTGTTAAATGGATAACCTTGAACTGTTAAAGCTGTGTCATTTTACTGTACTGTCAAGTCTTGTATAGCCATACTAATAATATGATCAATTCTGCAGTCATTTGGTTGAACAAGAAGCTAACTTTGCTCTCTGAAGTAATAATAACAAATAAATACAAAATGCAAACATTCAGGAATCAGCTATACGGAATAAGACAAATCCTCACAGCCAGAAATAGCAGCATAAGATCTACTGTAATCTATGAAGGCATGGAACTATTAAGATAAAAATTGTGTCTTGTTATCTTAGTATCACTTCCAATATTGCTGATAATAAACTGCAAAAGATGATTGAAGACTATATTCTGTCAGTCTCAGAAGCCGAAAATCTTCATGCTGTCCTTTATTAATAAAAAAGACACATCTGACTGCTATAGTACTGTACTAAAACTATAGAGATTTCCTAACACTGCTGAGGTCAGTATTAAAATTATGTGATGAACACAAAAAAATTTCATTAACTGGAATAAAACCACATTCCAATGAGAATATCTTGGATAACGGCTGCAAGACTTGGGACACTAATTATTTTTTCCTTCAACCCACTAAAGTCAGCTCGAGACGACAGTCAGTTTAATCATCAGATTCCTATCAATTAATTGAAATATTTCAAGTAATATGTTTCAGTGAGTTTATATTTGTACAGTATAATACTGGTTCGCAGAAACCCTCATTTTTGCTTGTGTGCATGCACATCTGAAGTTCTGCATCGTCCCTGCCAGTGAAGGCATCGGAGAGCAGATATCCTGGCCAGCTTCCAAGTTCAGACTTACCAGATCCATTGCTGGATCTCTCTTCCACAAGGCAGTTTCTGGGGTGTGGAATCATTTTCCACGCCTCTGTCCTCACCATCCTTATACAGAAACATTATGAGAACCTGAGTGAGACAAAGGCCCTCCACAATTCCTAGATAAGATATGGTCCTTCCTGCAGACCAGTGCCAATATGTGCAAACAGCTATGAATGTTTTTAACTCGTGTATAAGGTAAGGCATAACATCTAAACAGAGCATTAAAGACATATAAGTAAATCGGTTTTGCATTCAGAAGAAGCAGACAGTATGAAATTCTTTAACACTGTCATTCCAGATACCAGTTAGTATCTGCAAGTTCATGTAGCTTAGTAGATGACAAGGACAAGAAACACTAAAGCTGTTCTTACAATATAAGGTCAGGGTCCCAAACTACAGCTGTGAAAGTCCAGTCACAAAGTAGCCACAGCTGCATCTCCTCAGGATTTAGGGGTCTCATCCAGATCCTGATGTGAGGCTGTCACTGGTTCAGACGTACCAACATCTGCACTCACCTGCATATTAATAATATATATGAAGCATTTACACTTCTCTGAATATTTTAATAAAAGATGTCTCCTGCCAAAGGATCTGCAAATTTGGGAGTAGAGTTCTTAATATCTTTTTCTTTTACATTCTTTTCTGCATCCCTCAATGTTTTGTCCTTTTTTATGTACTTTGCTTTCACAGAACATTGGTTTTAATTTATATCTTAGTAGTAAAACTTTTTTTAATACTTTTGCATATATGTTAATGTTACACATGCTGCGTTAAATTTATGTCATTTCTGAACATTCAACAATAAAGATCAGCAAGCAGAAGAATTCCATGAAAAAGTACCTTCTACACAATACTTTTTTAAATTTTAATTACAGTGTGTCTGAGTTTTTGTAGCAGACTGCCAGATGTATTTTGAGAAGTTTCCAGTCTCTTTTATACCTTGCTGGTTTGGAGGCCTGTCTCTTCATTATTTCATGTCTTTATGTGTTTTTTGTATAGATCTTCATTTACTCTTTTGCTCAATTTTTTATGTCTAGCTGCTCCACGACAAAGAATTGAGTTGACCTTTGATGAACCTTATTATATAGAACCCTCATTTGAATGTCGGTTTGATCATCTGGAGGTTCGAGATGGACCTTTTGGTTTCTCCCCTCTCATTAATCGTTACTGTGGTCTGAAAAGTCCTGCGCTAATTAGATCAACAGGGAGATTTATGTGGATCAAGTTTACTTCTGATGAGGAGCTGGAAGGAAAGGGATTTCAAGCAAAGTACTCATTTATACCAGGTAAAGATGCCTAAAATTCTGACCGAGTTAATGCCTGTCTGCTCCCATTGAACTCTGTGGATGTATTTATGGTGGCAGTCTGGAGCTCTATTTCCTAACTGCTTATGAAGGCAAGGTGACAGTGCGCTAGTTACAGTCTCAGTTTTGCTAATCCTGCAGCACACTTGACTAAAACCACTTTGGAAAATTGACTGAAGGGAATTACAGGTCTGTAGTTTGCTAATGAAGAAGTCTGTTGATCTTTTTCACGCTGAAGGCTTCAGCAGCTGCCCTCCTTGTTACTCTAACTTATACCAGTTTCACCAGTGGCAGTAATGGAAAGGGCATTTCTGTAGACAAATAGCTGGCATTTTCAACAGCCTATCTTCTAGGAATTAAGACACTGACAAAAACACCTGAAGTAAATCTGCGATAGCACTTCCAGCCAGATGCAAAACATTTTAAATCTCCATTCCAAAAAGCCAGAGGAAATAGCTGTACAGTCCAAGCATCAGTATAACTAGATTCCCTCAAACCACAGGCTCAGACAACAGAATTGTTCTTTGCTCCAAGTACAGTGTAGTTTTCAGGATATGAAGGAGAGGATAATATGCTGACAGTGCCTTTAGACAAATAAAAAGTACATCTGCTCTGTGGGGCCACTTAAAACTGGCAGGGCATTCTTTTTACAAGAAAATTTGACCTGTTGTCCTTGTGCAATGCTTGACTGCTGTACTTCATAGATACTAAACATGTGCTTATCAGCATTTTATTGTCCTTCAGGACAAAAGACCGTGTACAAATGTCAGCGCTACTACTACTATAAATATATACATAGGCATAACTTTTTAATGTCATCTTTACCCCTAAAGCACATGAAAACACTATACATGATTATATATTACTGCTTATAGAACTGTATACCTTGCTAAGGATTTAGACTTGGAAAATCTTCAGATTAACATGGTGGCAGTCCACTGGGAATAACATGCTAAAATGTTGTCATAGGGAAAGTACTTATGCGTTTTGCTAAGTCCATTTCCAAAGCCCTTTCATTATCATCACTCTCAACACTAACTTAGCCTAGTTCCAGGCTGGAACTTTAAATATACATTTAAAATGTATATTACTTTCACAATAGATTGCAGCTACTGAAGGACTGATACTTTTCTTTCCTTTTCCTTCCCCTACATTTACATAAGAGTGTGTTAAAATATTTTGGGATTGTGAAAATGGAAGGGGACATGCACACACCCCCCACTTCATTAAAAAAAATCCGTCCACAAAGCTGAAAATCTCTCACAGAATTTTGCATATAGTGATCATAGATTTCACTATAGGTAACTAAAACAAAGGAGGGCACAGAAGGCATTTTCTCAACTGTACTGAGTCTTAAACTCAGGACCGAGTCATTTTAGGGGAAGTGTAAGCCTTGGACATCCCAGCCCATTATAGACTCATTTTTAGCCAAGCCCTGGTCCCAGTAAAGTCAAGCACCATCAGTTAACCATTATGAGAAAATACATTCTTAACTTGCTAGTAGCATGCATATAATATACTACTTCACTACATACTATGGATATATACACTACCTACATGTCACATTTAGAAGAGAGAAGAGCAATCAAGGTGAAATTCTGCCTTCATAAACAATGTCTAGAACTGTGCTACCTGGCTTAATAGAAGAGGCATGGGCACCCAAGGAAAAAGTATCTTAAGTATTGAACTGCCCTTCTTTATATCCTTCGTTAATAGCAGTTTGCAATTTCAAAGTGTTGATACATTCTACTAAACTGGTCAGAACCAGACAGACAGCAGCCTGATAAAAACAATGCCCACAGAAAGATCCCCTGTACTCTTGGGGAGCTCCAGTGATTTCAGTGAAAACCGGGATAGTTAAATTCAGAACGTAATGTAGGAACAAAATAGCGAATAGTAATTTTTGGTGTTATACTGGAAATCTGAGCTGTCAGTATAGAATTACCTTCTTCAGATAAGGTCAATCTTTGTGAAATAATGTTATCATCTAAAAAAAATTGTCTCTGTACCCTCCAATTGATTCGGTAAACTTTCTAGCAATTTTTATTGTGACATAATAAAAAATGGACATAATCATCAGATTATACGAAACCTTGAAGTGATTGTCGAGCATTGATAGCCCCTGTGATTCATGACTTCTTTCTATTACAGATCCTGACTTCACTTACCTAGGAGGTATTTTAAATCCCATCCCAGGTCTAGTATTACAGTAACAATTTCTTTATACATGAATTTTTAAATTAATATCATATTGCATTTGACAGCAAAGTATATGTTCTCCCTAGACTGCCAGTTTGAGCTCTCGGGAGCCGATGGAATAGTACGTTCCAGTCAAGTAGAACAAGAAGGAAAAACAAAACCGGGACAAGCAGTTGACTGCATATGGACAATTAAAGCTACTCCAAATGCTAAGGTCGGTTTCATTCATATCATTCAGCATATAATGGGTTTCCAAGTCATTAATAACAGGTAATAGTCACTAGCTGTGATTTGCATAATGTCTCACTTTCGCTGAAATGAATTATGTATCAGTGATTTAGGAAATCCAGATAGAGGATTGTTTCTGAAATTAAACTTATACAGCAAGTCCACAGTGTTGTCTTCCTATTATTTGAAACTTAAAATACAAAATAACTGTGAAAACTGTTTAAGCAATGATTTTCAAGGGCATTTGACTTAGACTCTGGTTTTATTGGAAGACCACAGGCAAAAATGCTGGCTAACAATTTTGATAAATTCCAGTAAATCTTGCTGCCACGGTTTAAAATTTTGCCTCCGCTGGTTCTGTTGGAGAATTCGGTTCTGTTCAAAGTCAACAGAACATGTACCTGCTCCTCCACAGTCTTAATTCACAATCCAGCACCTTAAAACCCACTTTCATCAGCAGTCTAAACTAAAATGAAAGGCTTTACCTGGAAACAGCTGAGGAATTATCACTCTTTCTCTTTTGACTTAGCTGTAGGATCACACCCTCTTAAAGCACCACAATAAAATTTGCTAGAGCTTTTCTGCCCAAGCTCTGAAGGGCCATATTAGCTGCTTGAGCCAAAAATCAGCATTAATTACCTAGGTACCTGAGATTTATGATTGTGCCTACAGAACTAGAGACTGCTTATGAAAACAGCACTATCTTATGCTGATTAAAACCAACTTGAGTTATCTTGTTCATAGCTCCAAAATACAATAGCGATAGCACGTTAAAAAAACCCAACAGCTATATGTTTCAGAATCATATACTTGTTAATTACTTGTGACTTGCACTGAAGAGCATGTATTTTTTTCTTCCATATAGCATACACATCTGTAATTTTGCTTCTGTATGTGTATTAAAGCCATACCAGTGCTTGCATGTACATAAGAATTAAAAGATATTTTTAAGCCATAGCTGCCAAGATGACAAACCTACTGTGTTACACACTCCTAATAGTTAACTAACCAGCCCACCAACTTCCAAATTAGTTCTAAAACAGCAACCTAAAAGATTGTAATAAGACGACAAGACAAGAAAGAAACTAAAACTCCATTAATATATTTGAGCCTTTGAGGAAGTGACTCAATTCCCAAGAGCCCTATACTAGTCTAAGTAATAGTAGCAGTTCTTCCAGAAACAATAATAAAAGCATTTTCTCTATATATTGCCACTTGAGTGCACCAGGTCTTATGCTTAAGTATTTTAATAAATTATTGAATGCTTCCAGAAGGCAGAGTTATAGTTGGGTCAGTCCTGAGATTAGATCATCATCCTAAATTATTGAGTTAAAACATTAGAGAAAAATAATTCTTAGTATTCTTACAATGGTTTCTCAAGCTTCAATTCTGGCAGAATTATGATGATAAAATCCATTAGATCTGATGTGGTGTAGTCTCTTGAGAAAAATAAGCAAATGCATTTTTAATTTCTTCAATTTGATTTTGTAATAAAAATGAATTTTTAAAACTGACACAACTGTAGCAATAAAGGATGTTCAAAATCTGCATAACAGATATTGAATAAATTATCTCCAGATTTCAGAAAATTACTAGGATAGTCAACATAATCTAAGAGTGAAGGGCCTTTATATTTACTTGCCTACTCCTACTAATCAGAAGGAGCTTTTGCAGAGCTGAGCTCTTTTGATGGGATTATTCCTTTGTTTTCATACACAGAATAGCTCTACTAAAAGTGTGCTAATTTATTTTTAGCTTCTATCGTAATTTCGCAGCAGACATATAAAGTCAATCATTAAATGAAAATACCATCTTTCAGCCCAAATACTAGCACTTACAGCTCACAGCCGTGTTTGTGAGATAAGACATCAATGGAAGACAATGTAGCTGATAATTTCTGGCAGTAAATCTAATAAAGACAGCAAAAAAAAAAAAGGAAAAATTTATATACTGAAAATGCCAAAACAGTGAGATGCAGCATGAGATAAGGCACAGGCTGGCACCTTTTCACAGAGGGGAACCCATAAAGGTAGTTGGTTTTGTTTTAGTGAATTCTTTAAAATTCAGTTTTAAAAGGCTTTGGTACTAGCTGAGGTTAAAAGTGAGATAGGCGGAAAGGGCAGAAAAATAGGTACTAAGCAGTAGTAAGCGTGGTACTCATCTACTCTGTCTCCTCCCAAGTTTGAGATTCTTGTCATTAGGCAGATGCAAGAAAATCCACACAGTGTGAAAGGTCTTTAGCATCCATAGTATAAGCCAGAGAGGTAACTGTAAACTGTACTCAAAACGCATACGGTCTAGACCCAAGCTTATTTGAGGAGCATAGGGAAGACCTCATAGAGAGAGGAGAAGCACCTCTTCTTCCATAGAGCCGGGGACCTCAGCCTCCATGTGGAGATTTGTTCTCTGTCAAAATAATGGTTATCTGAGGAATTTTTAAAGTTTAAAGATGAACTTTGCAGCATACTTTGGTCATTTAGTTACATATCTCATCAACTTTCACGAGAATTTTGAGAATTGCAGTAGAACCTTTCAAGAGATTATATAGTCCTATGATCTTTTCATGTAATTCTAATTGAATTACCATCTTGCACAAGTTTCCTGCTCCAGCAAAATAAATTATTTGTGTACTCTTTGAGTGCCATTTTGGTCTTGTAATTTCCTTACTGCATATGTTCTACCACATATGCTGCCTGCTCTTGGATTAGACTTCTCCTTTTGGAGGAATTAAGATTGGCTTACATTTTTGAACTCTGAGAGTTAGATAGCCAGCCTGCTTTTCTCCTGTTTCCATTTTATTCAAATGACTCCTGACTTCATGACTTGTCTTCCAAAACATAGCTCAGTAATTAGCTTAATTCTGAAACAACAAGTTTTAACTTCCTTATTTTACTTCAGAGCTTTTCTGACTAGACTCCTTCCCTTGTATTTTAAGATTGTTTGCATGAATTTAAAAGAAAGAAAAGAGAGCAGTCAAAATACCATTAAGATTCGTTCAGCACATTTATGTGTTTCTTGTATCTCCTCTAGAATAAGAGACTGCATCATTCAGCAAAGCTGCTTAGGGCTTTCTTCAGCAAGTGTGTTTGTTTTTACTTCTTTTTTCCAAGGTGACCGTAAATATATTAGAGTAAATTATTAGGTAAAAATTGTTTTGGGGAGGGAGGAGAAGTGAAACAGATACTTCAGGCAAATTTGAAGTAATGCACCACATTGACATTCAAAGAGAAAGTGGAAGTTTAAAAGTGTTACGAATTGGGAGTTGCACATCTGTGTAAGGTGACAAAACCATCCTTTTCCAAGATTTGCTAAGAAAGAAAACTGTCTTCCCTGTGTTACTTTTCCGAGACATGACTTTGTCTTTTCCAACAGATCTATTTGCGATTTCTCGACTATCAAATGGAACATTCAAATGAATGCAAAAGAAACTTTGTTGCTGTGTACGATGGAAGTAGTTCTATTGAAAACCTGAAGGCAAAGTTTTGCAGCACGGTAGCAAACGATGTCACGCTGCAGACTGGGACAGGTGTGGTGCGAATGTGGGCAGATGAAGGCAGTAGACTAAGCCGATTCAGAATGCTCTTCACTTCATTTGTGGATCGTAAGTAGACTTTAAAGAGCCTATTCTCCTGGTGTTAGGGTACTTCCAGTTATTTTAGAAAAAGCATCAGCTATATATTACGTAATAAGAACAGACAAAAAAATGTTTCTGTTTCCTTCACATACTAGCAGGTACATTAAATACTTGCTTTATTACAGTTATAGGCATGATTTCTGAAGATAGGCTTTCTGCCATTCTTAAAAGGTTTATTTTACATTAGAATTCAGTAATAATACAGCCATAGGCTGTATCCTTCTCACAGAGAGTTCTACAAATGAACACAGACTTGCTTAAAAAGACAGCAATAGGACTGAAGTGTGCTCTCCCACCAGCCCCCATCTGCCAGTTCCCTGCCAGACACCAGGACAGGCTCTTCTCAAGCCCACACTGGATGCTCAGAAGAGTGGAAATCACACGTGACCCTGCAGAGTCTGGATCCTCTTCCTATCCACAGCCCCACCTTCAATTTTGGATCTGGAACTACACCCGCTCCAGCTACACCTCCTTCTCAGCCATGTGTGACTCTAAAAGATCCCACACACACTCAGCCCAGTTGTGCTGCACAACTGTGGATAAGCAGTTAAATTCAGATTTATTTAAGAAGGCTATATTAAAAGCAGAGCTATAAAGGCAATCTGGATTTCTAGGTTTGGATTCCATAGCCCGGGTTAGAGACAGTCTTTATTCTCATTGTAAATTAAGGTGTTTCTTGAAAGCATGCTTTTTGTGAGATTTTCTTCTAAGTACTTTCTCTCTGAATTTAATGGAATTTTGTTGCCTCAGCTATTTATGGAGGACAACATCGTCCACATTGCAGAACCTGAAAATAAATGCCATCTTCAGCACAGAAGTAGACTAAATTTAGAACTGCGGAGCAGATACATGGGGGAAGCTGAATAAAATACATCTGCCACTTCAGGAAATCAGACCTATCCTTGCACTAGAGGTTTTCGAAAAGTTCTGCTTGAAGAATAAATAGTATAGATTTGCTGCCAAAAAAACCCAAAACTTTTTTGACAGAACTAACAGACCTATAGCCGGTCCTGAAGGGTCTAGTCCTGGTCATCACCTTGCAAAAAAGTTCAGGTTACAGGTAGCAAGTTTAAGGAGAAAAGTTACTTTTGGTAAAACAATCTTTCTAAAGTAACAGAGATTTACAAGAGAAATAGCTTACCACTTACTTTGCTTACATAGTAGTAAGAAACACTTGCATGTTTCAAACTAGTCTATTGTTTAACCTACAATGGTCAGTTAAAAACCTTTAGATATTATGAATTTCAGTAAATAGCAGTTTTAAGCACAACTTGCTTGCAAAATTTGTAACTGCTTTTCCAGTAGCTTTTATTTCAATACTGTTATTAATATTATTGATAGTGCAAGTCATTCCAGCTTTCAATCTAGAAAATGCTATGAACTTTGTCAGGGAAATTACCCATTTATAATATAAATATTGAAGTGTTCTGCTGTTTGGGGTTTTTTTTGTTGAGTTTGGATTTTGGGGAGTTGTGGGGGTTTTTTTGAGTGCAAGAGATTGAAGCAGTAACTACTGCTAAAGCTAGATAACTGTCCAAGTTTACAATTTTAAAGCAACTCAAAAGTCACTGGCAGAAGAAAATCCACGAACGTACATGGTTGTTCTTATTTGTCTTCTAGCTTCAGATACTGTCTTTTGTGGATAAGGTAATTCAAAAGTATTTGTGTGAAAAATGTTTAAGGTATTTTTAAATAATCTAGTGATAAGCAATTTTTCTAACTGAAAAAAGTGAATCTGTGCTTATCTTATTTGAGATCGTTAAGCTATTTTTCGCTTCTCCTTTACTAATGACTTCTAATTATATGAAGCCAGCCATGAAAACAATCAATATTTCTGAAGAGATTTACATAAATGAACTAATTGTGCATGGCAGTCACCTAACACACACCTAGTGCTGCTTGCAGATTTGACTAAGTAATTCAGCTGACAGCAATGTTAAAAATCAATGTATTTGATTTCTGGCTTGATTCAATACATGAGTCATACTAGATATAAAGAACACTATGAACATTGCACCAGTCTTAGGCAGCTGTTATGGGAAGAGTCCAGCCATGTCCTTGAAGTCCTGGACTGGAACCAATCAATCACTGTGACTTTTAGACTTTGTACTCCCCAAACAACAAACAAAAGCAAAATGAAGTCCATTGTCCTGTCTTTATGAACTTGTGAAGAAAAGCCATCCCCAAAAAAATGTTAAAGAGACTAACACTGAAATGTAAAATGGAAACTGGGCTGGCAGATAGAGAAGAAGCAGCATCCAAAACTACAGAAACTTGAAAAAATTCCCCTGTTGAGGGAAATAAGAAAGAGAATGTGTCTTACATCATAATTCATCTGTGCTTCCATAAGAACTACAATTCCATACATATGAATATTGAAACACCAGCAGATACGCATGGATCTGTGTCAGCCACCATGGACACAAGTTTCATAGATCCTCCTTTATTTCACAGTTAGAAATATTTTAGTAGATATTAGAGTCTTTTTAAGCTATTCTGTTTAAATGATGATCCTATTTATCCTTTATAAAAGCTTGTGCAGACTTGCTTTCCAAATTCAAAAGGAAAAACTACCTCTTTTCTCCCCACATGTGCTAATATGGCCAAGAGCATTTTATTCAGTAGTCTGCATCATGAACATTTCCGTTTTAACTATTAGTCTTTCTCCCATTATACATATATGTATATAATAGTTAGAAACACTGACTACATCTTTCTGTTTCCATGAATTGCTTTATGTTGTCTAGGATACCTGTTTTCATATTTAAAATGATAAGCTTGCATAAGTTTTAGCCTATCATCATTTAGTCCTTCGGGAGAAGGTGTGAATCCCTTTAGAAATTAATTGCAGCATAATTTTGGACGATGCTTACATCATGATGTATCATTATTTCATATGATGCTTATAGAATAATGCTTACGTTGTGCCTTAAACCATTAACGATGTCAATTGCCTTAGCATCCACTCTTGATACATTGTAGGTGATAGTTTGACACATGGACAATGCAACAACTGGCTTCCTTTATATTTTCTTTCCTAAACAGTAGCAGTTGATGAAACAGTTAAAGACATAGTTAAGTCTGAATGTAGGAAAATGTTTGATTTTATTCTTCCATTTACCAGGTAATTGCATGGTTGAACTTAAAGACCCACTGAATCATGTCCCACTGATAAACTGTTTGGCCTTTGAAACACAGTGGATATAAAACATTCTCGAAAAAAGGCTATTGATTTAGAAGCCTAACTAGGAAGTCTCTCTGGTTGGAGAGGATCAAGGAGAGCAGGTTTCCCAGGACCATATGCAGTCAGTTGCTGAACATCTCCAAGGATGGAGCCACTCAGGGCAATCCATTCCAGTTGTCAGATGCTCCCAGCCCTTATCTTCATGCTATTTCCCTGGATCCTCCCATACTTCTCTTGTACTGGTGACCCCAACACTGAGCATAGCACTCCAGATGTGATCTCACAAGTGCTGAGCTGAGGGGAAGAATCACCTCCCTTGACCTGATGGCAATGCTCTTCCTAATGCAGTTCAGGATGCTATTGGCTTTTTTTGCTACAAGGATGCATCCCTGCCTCACATTCCACTTTTTCTCCACCAGGACTTCCAAGTGTTTGTCTGCAAAGCTGCTTTCCAGCTGGTTGGCCCTCAGCCTTTACACATATGTGGAGTTATTCCTCTGCAACTGCAGGACTTTGTGCTTCCCTTTGTTGAAATTTTTGGGGTTCCCGTCGACCCATTTCTCCAGCCTGTCTCAAATGGCAGCACAACTGTCTGGTCTATCAGCCGCTCTCCCAGTTTTTTATCATCTACAAACTTGCAGAGGGTGCAGTCTGTCCCAACATCCAGGTCATTAATGAGGAGGTTAAACAGTGTTGGCTTTACTGTTAACCCCTGGGGTACATCACTTCGTGCCTCTGATCACAACACTTTAAGCCTAGCAGTTCAGTCAGTTTTCAGTTCACTTCACTGTTCTCCCATGTAGCCTGTCCTTCATCAGTTTCTCTATAGGGATATTACGAGATACAGTTTTGAAAGCCTCGCTAGAGTCAGGATGTACAACATCCACCACTCTCTCTTCATCCAAGCTGGTAATTTTCTCATAGAAGGCAATCAGGTTGGTCAAGCATGATTTCCTCATCATAAATTCATGCTGACTACTTCCAATTACCTTCTTATCTCTAATATGTTTGGAAAAGGCTTCCAGGATTATTTGTTCTATCAGCTTCCCAGGCATCGAGGGAAGCTCCTGTCTGTCTTATTTAGTAATAGGCCTATATTTTCCTTGGCCTTCCTTTTGTTGCTGATACACTTGAAGAAGCCCTTTTTGTTGCTTTTCACATCCCTCACCACATCCAGGTTTTGTTTTTCCCAGCCCCATCCCTGCACACTCACTGTATTTGTATTCCTACCAGGGCATCTGACTCTGCTTGCACCTAACATGACGTTTCATTCATAACTGATATAAGGATATGATCTATACCTTCCTAAGCATTGATCATATTTTAAAGAACTATTCTTCAGACTAAATCTACTTTCCAAACAATTAATCTTCCTTGCTCAGCTGAGTAGAGAATCTCATGGGATAGTTACTATACTTTTTTGAACACTGAAATTACATAGATAAATTATTCCAAAATACACTCTATATACATTCTGTATTATTTTAAAGTACTATAGCACTCACACTACAATTAAAGCCCAAGCTTCCTATATGAAACTTCTTGCCAGGTTGACAGGAGTTAAGCAGTAACAGGAAGCTAATACAAAAGCTTAAAACCAACGAGAATAGGTTACTCCACTGCAGAAATTCAGTGGAGTAAGAAATGGGAAAACAACGCATATTAGATTTAGGGAATGCAAATTCAGAATTAAAGGTTTGAATTGTCACTTCTCTTAAGAAAATCTCGTAAGACTCCTCTTTTTGTCACTGAGACCCTGAAGCCTAACAGCAGGAGTGAGAAACACACTGTATTTCAGGACTAGTCACCCTCCTCTGCTGTACCCTTTGGGTTTCACATTCTGTTTCAGAGAATCCAGACTGCTCAAGAATAAATTCTTTCTATGTAACCAAATAGAAGAATGTCTCTCTCACATCTTTGCTGTTTAATGTATAACCGACTCCACTAATAATAGACATTTCTATCATAAAAATACATTACTGAGACAGAGAAAGGGAATATCAATTTCTTGTCCAGTGCCCTGAATTAATAAAGAATTCTTCATGCATATTATACAACAACCTGAAAAGAACTATTACTGTTTTTTAATATATTTTTCTAATGCAAAGGAGCTATAGCAAACATTCATGGAAACATAAATTCTTTAGGGCAACTTTCCAGTTAATTTATTTATTCAAATTACTAACTATATATATAGACAGATAGATAAAAAGCTAAACTGTACTCTGTCTTAATCCCTGCATTAGCTCTAGTAGGAGGATCCAAGAGCTTTGATTCACAAGCAGGAATGACTTAGATGCCTCCAGTTACTGAAATCTCTTGCAATTACTGAAACAGTCTTCCACAAACTCAAATCTGATTTGCCTTAAGATATTAATGGGCTCTAAAATGCAGATGTTCAGGAACTGCCTCACAACCAGCTATACCATCTACATAGCAGATGCACAGCAGACTGAATAAATATATAATTGATGGTGAGCATGCGATTTTTAAGTATTAACTTTTTAAGGACAAGTATTAAAGCCTTCTTCCATTATCTGTGTTGTGTGACGCTGTATCTGCTACCAATTTAGAGCAAGAATTATTATGGTTTTTTTTGTAGCATTGATAATACACATGAAAGCAACAACATTGAGAGAGATTAAATTATCCGATAATTAGTGATGTGCAGGAAATGTGGTGGGTTTTTTTTAAATAGAGATAAAGAATGAGTATGCATGTTAAGAAAAGTAACCAGAATTTACTAGTTTATTGCAATGCATCAATTACTGAAAATTCCTAATGTTTCCTTTCTCTTCTCTCCTGCAGCTCCCTGCTCAGGCAACACTTACTTCTGCCATAGCAACATGTGCATCAATAATTCTTTAGTCTGCAATGGCATTCAAAACTGTGCATACCCTTGGGATGAAAATCACTGCAGAGGTGAATATAGTGCAATGTATAGCCTTTATGAGCTAGGCTGGTCAGTTTGCCTTTCAAGGAAGTAATGCAATGTCTGTTTCCGGGAAATATGCTGAAGACAGCTATTCCACTAATCTCAGGAAGGTGTTCCAATTTTTTTATTTAAACTCAGGAGACATGAAAGCGTCCTGAATATTGATCTTACTGCTTTGTAATTAAATTTCTTCCTCTTCAGCATATACTCTCTATTTTAAAAGATGTTAGCTTAAGAGGAAATAGAATTTAGTATTTGCCAGGTTGCATCCTATCCATTTTTAAACTTTAAACAAAGCAAGGATCATAGGGACAGGTAATACCATTTATTAGAGAAAAAACATAGGGCTGGAAAAAGACAGAGAAGCCTTCAAGCATGAAAAGACTTTTTCAGGGCGGAAATAGAAGCAACAATCTTCAAAGACACACAATTTTAAAACATTTGTTGTTAAGCACAGCCTATCTCAGAGTAAATGCAACTGCTGCACATGGTGTGAGAAAGGGTGGGGAGAAGGAGGAATTGTTAAGGAAGCAAGAAGTCATCACTTATGGAAAACAAACACATGTAAATCACTGCTTCTAGACCATGGGGCAGGGGGGTAATTAGACCATTGCAAGTACTGTAAAGACTTGTTTCAATATCAAGTTTTGTAGGAAAAATTCTAATGATTTGAGGAAATTGTTATTCTGCTGAAGCACAAATATAATCATTTGTGCTTCGACAATAACTGAGTTTTCAGAGTTGGACCAAAACCAGCTCAAGGTCAACAATTTTTCTTGCTAAAAGCAAACAATAAGACAACAAACTTGAGCTTGGGGGTTTTTGACAGACAGAATGGCACAAATAGGTCTGAAGACAAAACTCCAGAAAGATTTAAATAGGTACTACAATTCCAAGAGAAACTGACCCTGCATGAAGGGTCAAAACCTTCTCTAAAGAAAATCTTGAAATAAAATGACTTTGAGCAGTACTTGGGTACATAGCACACATCCAGATTTAGGGTACTACATTTTCTTCTACATAGTCTGAAATGCTTTTCTCCCCCACTAGCAGATGTTGCAGAGTCCCAGTGTAAAATTCCTTTAGCCCCCTAGTACAAGTACATTTACAGAACAGAAATCCAACTGGAAAATTTTAATCTTCAAATAAGAATTTCAAGTATGGCAAAGCATCTTGTTCTGATGCTGCCATCTTGTGTGTTTTCATATGAAGTACTAGCCAAAAGTGCCATATGATTTAGGATGGTTGGTTCTCTCCTATCCTCCTTCCCCCTTTTTTTTCCCCCCCAACTGACTTGGTAACTGGACTGTTAAAACTGGCATATATTTGTGCTAAAGCTCCCTGTGTTGAAATAGGTATACCAGATGTGCACAAAAGACACACTGAATTTCCAAGAGATATGAAAACAAATAGCACAGTTAATCTTACATCATAACAATGATATTCCACTTTTAAAGAACTAGATAATCTTAAATCTAGGTTTCCTTCTACTGGTATCAATGGGAATGTTACCACAGGAGCAAAGCATGGTAAGAGAAGCACCGTTTGCAGCTGTATGAACTCCGATTTAACTCTTGGATTTTGGAATGTGAACTGGTCAGTATAGGTTCAGGACTGAAGCCACATCCCAGCTGAGTCAACATCCCCCAGCCACAGAGTTCTACCCGCCACTGAATTATCATACGGTAGCCACTAATGCAGACTGGGAATCAGACTTGCTGAATAAATGCACAGACCCAGTATGGTAAATCTCATTGACATACAGGTTTAGTCTCCAGTGCCATCAAGTCCTTTCATTAATACAGCACTTACATGGCAATCACAATACAGCTTGCTTTGTTTTAATAGGTGATCAAAAGTGTGGAAAATAATGAAAGCCTTGTCATAATCCTCATTTTTCTTCGCAGAAAAGAAAAAAGCTGGACTGTTTGAACAAATCACCAAAACTCATGGAACAATCATTGGCATCACATCAGGGATAGTTTTAGTTCTCCTCATCATTTCAATTCTAGTACAAGTAAAGCAACCTCGCAAAAAGGTTATGGCTTGCAAGACGGCTTTCAATAAAACCGGTTTCCAGGAAGTATTTGATCCTCCACATTATGAACTATTTTCACTAAGGGACAAAGAAATTTCTGCAGATCTGGCAGATTTATCAGAAGAACTTGAAAACTACCAGAAAATGAGACGCCCTTCAACAGCTTCCAGATGCATTCATGACCACCACTGTGGCTCCCAGGCCTCTAATATTAAACACAGCAGGACAAACCTCAGCTCCATGGAGCTTCCCTTTCGCAATGATTTTGCGCAGCCTCAGCCAATGAAAACATTTAATAGCACATTCAAGAAAAGTAGTTACACTTTCAAACAAGGGCATGACTGCCCTGAGCAAGTCATAGAAGACAGGGTGATGGAGGAGATTCCGTGTGAAATCTACGTTAGAGGAAGAGAAGATACAGCACAAGGTTCATTATCTATTGACTTTTAATTTCCTAGTGAAAGTGGTATCGGTGTATATACAAGATGCTCGTGTATAATGACAGTGTATATATTAAAAGTGTACTATATGCAGCGTGTGAGATGCACACACTTTTAGCTTATTACACTTCATTTTAAAAAAAAAGAAAGTCTTCATAACTAATTCTTGCTGAAAAATGGTGGATTTCCTCCGATCTTTCCAAGCTACCTATCTAGTGGAGAGTAAGACAGAGACTTTGCATGGAAATTAGAAGTTAAGGATACTGGAAGAAAAAAACCCCACAACCGCTAATCATTGAACACTGAAAACAACGACTACTGTTCTCTTCCTCATATCATTTTCTCTTTAGACGTCTGCTTTTCAAGACAATTTTAATACCTCAGTTACATAAATAAAAGTAGTTAAGTGCACCACGTGTATGTCAACATAGGTGTCTTATTGTATTTGTCAAATTGAAAGTAGAGTTAGTGTTAAGTGCCAGTTAAGAATTATGTTACAGCCATCTGTTTCATCTTGCCTACCGTTTATATTGCCTTTAATCATCAGTTCCTCACTCTACGCTTTGTGAGAAATAAGTGTAAAGGATTACTGCCTTTTAAAAATATTGAGTTATATTAATTTTAGTACATTTGGAAGTATATAATCTTTGCAGCTTTTGGTTAAAACACAAGTACTCATGTTATTCTAGATGTAGACTTTTACAACAGTTTTCTTTCAAGAAGGTTTAGGATTTTAAAATATTCTGCTATATATTATAGATCCATATGGCTCACTGATTTCACAGCTCTGTAGTTAGAAAACAATTTTGTTCCTGCGTTTTCCAAGTATTTACATAAATAGACTGTAAAGTACATTTGTCTCTTAAAATAGCTTATTACTCCTTATTGCAGCCGATCTTCCCTACTGAAATCAGTGATGATACTTTTAGCTCATGTCCTACTTGCCTGAAGGGAACTGCTCTGAGGTCTGTGATTACCAGGTATAAGAAGATATGGGAAAAAAAGAGAAATTGCAAAGCAACTCTTATTAACCCTTACGTAACCCTTCTTGTGCCCCTTGTTTCCACTTGCAAAATTGCACATTTCATACCTTTTTTAATGGTGGTTTGGACCTAATTTTAAAATTTTTACAATATAGAAAATTTTTTAAAATATAACAATTCTCATTGTGGTTTTTAAACTTTTTATATAGTTTGATACTGTACAGATTATTTATTAAATCAAAATCTAGCACCTGTACAGCAGGCTTGTTTCAGTGTCCATACTAGCAGCTCTGAACAACATGCAGTGGCTGCTGCATACATCGCAATTTGCCAAAAATACTTAGTGTGACTTCCACATTAGCCTACATTTTATTCCCTGGTTTGTTTGGGTTTATTCTGGTATTTTTGTTACAAGAAACCTTTCACTAAACATGACCTGCGAGCTTGCACTGGTCATATCCTTTATTTACAAACGTATGTAAAACCATAATGTTTGTTGTGCTGACTGTAGTACACACACAAAAAAAATATGAATTTAGCAACTGAAAAATCTTTTCTTTAAAATAAAAGATGAACAACAGCTGTTGTCACAGATTTTCATTAGAATGACAAAGAAAAAGAATTATTTTCCAAATGCTTAGAATGTAAGAAGTTTAAAGAACAAAAGAAAAAAAAAAAGGGAATTGAGTATCTTCAACTCTTCCCAGCTTCAAAATTAACCATGTCTGATGTCTAGAAAGAACTTAATCAGAAGCTCATAGATCAGACCCCTAAGGCTGTATCCTGGTGTCTTTTTTTGTGCTGGTCCCAGAATGTATTTCAATTTGAAAGAATGAAAATGGGCATTATTTTTAGATGCACTTCATGCAGAAGATAAGTGTTTCAAAAAATCTAGTTAATTTTTACTTGAAAATTTTTGAGTATTTAATTAAAACATTACTTGACAGATTTCATTTACTTCTCATTGATTTCAGTAATAAATATCTCAACATGACCTGTATGATACAGAATGTTATTTGTAACAGTCTATTAGTTCCAGTTTCTTTCAACAAGTAATATGTAGTTTTACACAGGTCATTTTTGTCCATATAACTCTTGTAAGTACTAGGTTTGCATGATTAAGTTTTCTTTTTAAGGTATATTTGTCCATGTGATAAAAATAATGTGATCCCTGTTCTTTCCTAAGTTATATTCTCTTTGAACAGTAAACCTGTAATAATAAAACAAATGGCAAGCCTGCAAAGCCCAAGTCTGTGGAGAAAAGGGGAAAAAGCTCTATTGAAGAAGTCCCCAAATGCCCTGAATAATATTTCAGTCTTAATTGTAACTTTTTCATTACATGGTCAGAACACAGCCGGGTTTTGGCAGCCCCAGAGCATATAGGTGAGCTCCCATTAACTAGTCATGTCTTCCGTGCTTTTTTTTTTTTTTGTCTTTAGCATAAATAAAAAATAAAAGCAAAATACTCCTGCCTAGTTAGCACCTGCTCCCAATTCCCAATACAGAGCAAAATCTGTCCTGGAGGGAGGTTTTCAGTGTTTCTGTAATAGCAGACCCAACCCTTACTGTGACAATAGCAGTACACTAGAACTGAACTGAGCGAGAAACCCAAAGGAATAATCATTTCTATAAGCTTCTATAAATAGTAATGGCAGGAAAATGAAACATCAGTGCTTGTTTTATTACAAGCAAGGTGAAATTAAAATTGAACCTAAAAATCTGAAAGGAAAATTTGGGTGTGGTGTGTTTAAAAATATGTCTATACATCTCATTGTAACATTGTGTTTAGTTACTTAGCTGTGCTTTAAGAAACGAGTGGCAACTATTAGAGCCATAATTCCACTTCCAGGCTGGTATCTTCAGCGAAAGAATCTAGTATTGGTTTTGCAGGCTCAACCCAGTTGAAGCTGATGTTATCTTTAAACTTTTTTTTTTTTTGGCATTAGCAAAAAACACCACTTCTCATGTTTTTGAAATATCTAAGTACCATTAGCGTATTTCCATTGTCACATCTTAAATCCATATATTTCTAGGAGCATCCTGATTTTGCACTCTATTGTACCCGTATCTCTGGTACCCTCTGTTAACACTGAATGTACATAAACAAAGATACGTTCCCTAGACACACATTGACCAGGAAAAAGCCAACAGCATTAACCATTACTTGGTATTTAAAATTCCTTTTTACCTTTTATTGTAATAGCATAAACATCAAACTAACATGAAGAAGGATTTGTTGCGGATAAAAAGTGTAGAAATAAACCTACAGCCAACATGAAAATAAAAGTGACTGAGAACCACGATTCATGAAACTTCTGTAAAGAGACATCTGCATTTACAGATAGTGATGACAGTGGTACAGGGAACTCGGACTTAACACTGTTACTGACTCTGAAATGTGTCAATGATCACAGAAATACTGATTCATACTTAAAATGCATGAGATTCTCTTGTCTGTGACCCTCATTGTGCATACAAATTATAATGGCATATTATAACAGTCTCTTTTTACCAAACCAATACAAAGAGAGGTTACGAAAAAAGCTGTCATTGACTTATGAGAAAAGGTGTTTGTCACGTGAACACTTCACAGAATTAAGTAATTAAAATACACTTTGTTTTGTTGATTACTTGGTACAAAGAATTCTATGCATTAGCAGCAAAATCTGGCTAAATGAGGAAAAAAGGCTTGCCTTATTTCAAAATCAATTGAGTCCTTAAATAAGAGAAGACTCTTATATCAATGATCATAACAACATTTAAGTTTCCAAACTATTTAAATACAATCCTTTACATAAAAGCCTACCAACAGCAAAAGTAGTAAAAAAAAAAAAAAAAAAGAATGAAAAAAAATAAAATATCTTTCCGCCTATACCTAAGAAGCCAAGAGTAAATTGTTGCTTGAAATGGAACAACTCAATTCATATGGATATACTGAAAATACCTACAGTTTGATTTTCCTGTGTGGTCAGTCTCCATATATCTGTTTAGAGTAAAATTCAGTCAAATCCATTTACTTTTACATGTCCTTATTTCAAAGGTTATGTATGAGCCCTATGATTGCTCACAAGGTTTGTAGACTGTTTACCAAAACAAAATTCCTAATCTATGTCAGCCTGAAAGATAAGTTGATTTTACATTATTTGAGATCACACTGTTACAATTGAGTAGTAATTATAATGGGAGAATCGCTTTTAAAATCAAACCCCTTTCTTCTGAGTTGATTCATGCTTTGAAAATTAGTATTTATAGCACCTATCTCAATCTAACAATATAAAACAATATAAAAGATACTATCTTTAAGACTTCTTATCCTTTGGTTTCAATTAACCATTGCTGTATAGGATAAATCCCCCCCCATAAATGCACAAATAAATCACATCAGTATGCTCTAATATGTAGTTCTCTGTCACTGTGGAACGCAAGTATATTTTCATATTCAAATTTGCTTCCATTTTACAGAATCAGCTTAACAAAAATCTGTTTTCCATCTGTTTCATAGATAACACCAACAACAGTCATTTGCGAATTGTAAACTTGTTCCTTCTTATGCAGCTATTGAAGATAATCTACCATATACCAGATAAAGCAGCTTAGTTTTTATAAGTCTGTTCTTACAGATCCAGGCTCAGAGAGTAACAAAGTAAGAACTTTGTATTTTTATGTCTTTCCAATACCATCACATAATTTATGGTAATAATTTTATGCTGGAGAAACCCATAAAATTTATGTCAAATTCTGTTCACGAAAAAAATAAATTATCATACCTATGACTTACACACCTCAAAATTCAAAATAATTTGCTGGTTTGGGATCTGAATCATTCCTTCTGAAGGCATGTGTGTGATGCACATCACACCATCTTCTCTGAACAACTTCTCCCAAACACAGATTTCTTAAAGTTTTAAATCGTATTTCATTATTTTATGAATTTACATATAGACCAATAAGCATATTATTTACACCTTATAATTAGCCTCTAAGTACATTATCGCCTACAGAAAAATTGCTTCTGTCTTCTTTCCAGATATAATTAGGAGCAAGAATTATATTGTATAAGTATTTATCATTAAACCACAGCATTTCAGAATTCAAGCATTATGTTAATTGCTGAGTTTATACTGCAGTTTATTTTTCACCTGAAAAGTAAGAGACTACAAGGAAAACTCAAAGCTCACAAGATTATCTCCTTAACCTCAGATGAATATGGCTGAACTGGAACAGAGTACATCAATGGTCTAATACTCAAGATCTAGTATTTTATGGGAAAGTAACATCAGAATTAAAAAGGGCATGTGTTTTTTATGTTAGAGGTTTAGTTTGCCCCTGGTTATCACACTCAGTTTGCTCACAACACTTGTCTTTAATAACTA
>JAHREE010000265.1:3410147-3433893 GCA_033628505.1 Tringa tobata | reverse complement strand
CTCTCCCCCAGCATGGACTGTTAGCCATGTTGTCCAGTATGGCTCTACGCCTTAGGATGTCTGATTATAAAGTGGGATATATCAGCTCTGTTTTATTGAAAACTATATTTAAAAAAAAAAATAAACTACAATCTCCTAAGGAACTAGATCTGGATGGCCTACGAACAACAGACATTAGTTTCACTGAACATACTAGAATACTTCTCTGCCCTAATCCACACTGAAGTTGAAAGATTTTTGAGACAGATCCAAATATCTAGCCATCTATTTTGATGGCTAATACATTATGTTAGTGATCCTATTGATTAACAGCAAAACCCTGTTATTAAGGGCAGATGTACTTATTGATTTGTTTTTCTTTTTAAGGAAGACTTTGTATGAATATTAATGGCTAATGCCTAGAATCAAAGAATTGAAAGACGATTTAGCAAATTAAATTAAACCAGGTCCTCTCTGTTCCCAGAAGCCAAGCTATATAAGCAAAATGCCATATCTGATCTAATGCTTATTTTTACTATTTTTAAAAAGGATTTTGAAAGAAAATCTTTGGCATAAACCCTTTCAGAAATGGAAAAGCTTGATAGGAAAGTATAAAAAAAGAAAGGTTAAGTTACAAAAGTATCAGAACAGATACTACATAACAACAGTCTACAAAGGGGTGAAAAATTCAATTGTATTTATAACCCAAGGCATAACTCTCATGTCTCTCTAGTGCCCATATAAAGCTGAAAATTGGAAATAATAGGTTTACTTTTCCAGAGCTTAAAACACTACAGCATTATTGAAACACTGCACTCTTCTACTGCAAGATTTGTCTCATTTATTACCAGTGAAATTTATCACTCATCTAATGATCTAATTTTCTTATACTGACATCACTGAAGGTTTTACACTGTAGCAGCAGGCTGCAGAGATATTCACATCATTCATGATCCTGATTGTGCATAAAATAGATCAAAGACCAAGTCCTTTGTGCCTAGTGCAAAAAACCTCTTAAGCACAGATAAATGTGGTTATTGAAGAATATTGTCCTCATTAGCCTGCTACAACAAACATTTTAAAAACTAGGTAAACCTATTTCCTCATCAAATGGGCCCTGTGTCTAGTAATGTCTATACACAGTATGTCTAAATAAATGCTACATCTTCATTAGTTTCATGTCAGTGTTAAGTCAAATAACAAAACATAAACCTCAGACTGAACATGCTGCCAAAGCCTGCCAGCTCTGCTTATTCCTACAGTATTAGCATCCAGTAAAGGTGTTGATTTTGAAACTACTTTCTATGATTGTCCTTCACTCCATCTGACCAAAAGCTCAGACTGCTCTTCATGCAGATAACAACTCATTTTCTAACTCAAATAAACACCAAAAAGTATAATCTTATGTTCCTATAGAAATTTTTTAAAATACTAACTCATTAGTATCTATAGCAAATAAGGGAGACAATCTGCTAAACAGTTATCCAGCAACCCTGTAAGAACCTACACATACAACTAAAAAAAAAAAAGGGTATTTTCATCTTGGACAACGTAATTTAAAAAAAATATGTATACAGGAGAGAAAGGGGATATCTAGAAATTAAAGATGTTCAAACAATTGCAGAAAGAGGTCAGCTTGAATAACCCATCACATCAATCTTTAGGGAAACAAATTAGGGAACATTACTGTCACAGCTTTTGCTTAACATGGATTCAGAGTTTAATCCAGTTATGTGGAAAGACTTGGGAACATCAAAGAAATAACCTGTTTTCCCCCCCTGCTGAACAGAAACAAGCGAAAATGCTTCTTAATAAATCCTTTAAGCTAGATACACGGCTCATACAAAGGGAAAGAGAACATTGAAAAAAAAGTAACATTCCTCTAAATTCTGACTTACTCTGGAGGAAGGAATGATGCCTCAATTGCACCGCTACCAAAACAGAGGCTTTTAGAAAATTCTTTCACTAGACAGTAGTTTACTGAATTGCTACATCAATGTACATTTCAGGCTTTTAAGTCAGGGGGCCAAGGCAGAAATGAATCAAGAAAAGGGCATGCCATGCCACCTTTACAATTACATTAATGATTTTTCCCATCTCCGACTGTGGAAATGTTATTTACTGTATCTAAATCTCTCATTCTACTAACAAGACTGAGTGGAGAGACAAGATAAATATTTCTTACTTCATTTACAGAGTTTGTATACCTCACTTATTTCATTAGACACGCCACAACTTATAGTGGTCAAAGTGAGAGCAGAACTCTTTACATCCTGATAAGCATATAAATGAAAGGCTTATATCCCTCCATTAATGTCAGCTAAAGCACACTGAGTGCCAAATAAATAAGCAAACAACAGACAGGAAAAACTTTGCAGTGATGGGATGTTCTAGTAAAAATTGGTAGTAAGTCATAGCATTAACATGAAGAAGAGTCTCATCAGTCAAGTACCTAATTTCTGTACCCATTACACTGGCATACTCAGAAATTAACTAGCAAAGGTCATGAATAATGGTGTATTTATGTATGTGCCTTTCTACATCAACTGTTTCAACAATTTCAAGATGATTTTTGTCTGCAGTTCTGCACTGCAATTTTAAGCACACAACTATACTACAATCAAATCACAAAATAATACTGTTTGGAAAGGTATGCTGATGTAGTCAAGATTCAAAAGATAGAGTATTAACTTTTCTGTCAAGAGTCATGGATTTTCTTCCCAATTCTGCCATTGTTCACTGTATTTTCTTGGTTTAGTCATTCGAGATCAAGTGATCAAATTTGTCCATTGATTTCATGGATGCAGTAATAAAATGTTAACTGTCTGCCTTGAACATTAGCAATGGTGTGACAATACTACTTTTCTATAAAATTCAGTTTTACCTCAAAGGGCTGCAGCAGACATGAAAGATTCCCTTTCAACTTTTCAACTTTAGACTGTAATGCGCTCCTGAAACAAGACAGCATGCACAGCACTGAAAAGAAACTGCATTTTTCCTCATTATATTTTCCTCCAAAACAAGATTGTGGCAAGCTGCCAGAGCTACTTTTCCAGCACAAAAAAACCCCAACAACCTACCCAAAAACCAAAAACCAAAATAGCAACAAGGAAAGAGGAGTACTAAAAAAAAAAAAAAAAATCATTTACAAATAGTGATTTATCTAGTCTTTATCTAAACTAGAGGGAAGAGAAGGAAAAAAAAAAACCCACAACACACAAAAGTTACCTGGTTACCAAATTGGTAACCATCTTCCACTTGATACATATGACTAGTTCCTGCTGTCTCTGGGCAAATTGCAACCACTACTCTCATTTGTGCTGCAAAACAAGTATAATTGTTTTGAGGTACATAAGTAACAAAGAGCAGAAAAAAATCCTACCACAATGCATCTTTCATGCTGCAAGGCATGACGCTTTCAACAAGTCTGGATCACAGGTAGAAAGTTTATAACTTAAAGAAACAAAAGATAGGTCACCTGGAAAAGTAATCTTTCTCTTTAAAATTAGATTTACAACTACCCAAAGTGAAAAACCAGAACAGCAAGGAGGTAAATATAACTTTTTGCAGAAATGTTAGGGTGTCTGAAGACGTTACTAGGATCCTGACTACATAGGTATCATATATTTTGAGTTCTCTCTACTTTGTCTTTTACCCAAATCCTGAAATATGAGAAATTGGGGTATATTTAGTAAGTAAATTACATTTAGATTAAAAAAAAAAAAAAGTAACTATCCACACAAAATTGCAGATATGTAGTACAGCTGTGATAGATCTTTCCAAATTGTGTGCAATAAGAATACTGGCATTGTTATTGCTATAGGGATTATGCTGACAGTAGCTTTTTGGGCAGCATATGAACAGGTGATGTTCATTATTCAGGTCATGTTCTTCTGGAGTAAACACTTGTAAACAAATTACTGTTTAAACTGCCATTTCCTGGCCAAGAGTACACTCATGTAATCTGGTTTTGGGCACAGTTCCTCCCACTTCTAATAGGGATGACACTAGGAATAACAAAGGAAAAAAAGTAGTCACAAGATAGATTAAACTGTTTTGACTTAGAAAGCAGGATAACAGAAATGACAAAAATCTGTTCTGGAGCAGAGGCTAATAAAGCTAAGTACATTGTGTTTCCTTTGTCTTTCAGAAGCAAAAAAACTAAACAAAACAAAATACCCCCACAAACACACAACCAAAAAACAGAGAAGGGTGTGAAGAAAAGCGAATTCATCTTCTGTACGAAAAGGCCTGAAACACAAGGCTGCTTTTGGGTACCACTGGTTTGGACCTGTTACATTATGAGGCAGGAAATGATTGTCAATATCTAGTGACCAGTCATCTTTTAGGTAGAAAGTAAAAGAAGCAAGAAGGTAATTTATAGGTTACTATACTGAACAAAACATACGGTCCATTCCCTGATGAAACAAAGCCCATAACACTTCAAGATAAAAACATCTCAGTAATGGATTATTTAAAGCCTCCAAGCAAGCCTGCTTTGATGGAAACTAAGCAGAAAATTAGAGAAAATGGAAACAAAGATTTCATTTATACCTGTGGCTATGAAAGTAGATTTTAAAAAAAGAAGATGAAAGGCTGCAAGTTCCACTATTGCTTATCCTGAGCCACCATAGGCTCAAAAGGCTACACGAACATTTTTGCTCTCACAGGGAAAGAGAGGACTAGAACAGAAATTCTAAACTCCATAAATGATTCCTATCCTTTGAAAACATGGCTCAACGACAAATTATTTTAAAGCAAGTATCAAAAGGATAGATGAACAAACTAAATATGTAATAAATTTTAAAATGTTTTAGTATTAAAAACATTCGGGGATTATTTTTTCAAGAACAATCTAAGAAGCATATGAAATATAGTATAAATAATTCTTTATAATTCTAAAGCCCTTCTACATTTATTACTATTGATGGAACATTCAAATACAAGACAGTGTAATAATTAATGTCTCAATTAATTCTGGTAATTAAATTTCTATAACAGTTTTTAATTGAAGATATCAACTGTTTGACAAGAGAGAAGGGATATATTATGACTTAGCTGAGCAGTTATTGTGTAAGCAGTCCACTGTCTTTGATAAATCTTACCACATAAGTAACAACTGTGTAAAAACAAGTATAGTTTTTATTATAAATTACACACTTATTATCAGGTGCTAATAAAATAACTCCCTGTTATAGAAACCAAAGAGCACAGAAAGCTCTAAGCATGGGTGAAGCAGACGGCTGCCTAACACAGAGGCTGTATATATCTGCTATATTTACAAGTGGTGAACTCTACACAGAGACCCTGACAGGTGAATTTATGGGAGTTTTTTATAGCTTAGAGATTCTTCACTCAGTATCTCACCCTTTAAAGTGAGAGATTCTACAAAGTAGTTCTGTAAAATGCCTCCACCTCCATAAGAAAAATATGCTTCCTGTAAAAATCTGCTTTCTTTCTTACAACAGGATCATGGAATAATGCGTCTTCTTTAGGCAAAAGCATATTACAAAAAAAAAAAAAAAAAACCCCAACCAAAAAAAACCCCACAACTTTGCACCCATATGTGTCAGCTTCTGGAAAATCTAGCAGGATGGGTCTTCTACAGAGAACAGGAGGAAGAATAGCACACAGCAAGACTTTCTTCTCTTGTCAGTAGGCATTTTGGGCCCCCATTACCTTATTGTACTCCTATCTGCACCTCCAAGCAAGAAGTCACATGCCTACTAGCTTTTTGAGTAGTATCAGAGTGATAGTTTGCTCATATGACTGTGTTTGTCATAGGATTTTGCTACTTCCTCCCGGAGCCTATAATTCTATTACAACATCCCATGCACAATCAATGTAACAAAATAGTTACTTCTACTACAGTGGAGGGCCACGAGGATGATCAGAGGAATGGAGCACCTCTCCTATGAAGACAGGCTGAGAGAGCTGGGGTTGTTCAGCCTGGAGAAGAGAAGGCTCCAGGGAAACCTTATAACAGCCTACCAATATCTGAAAGGAGCCTACAGGAGAGCCAGAAAGGGACTCTTTGCCAGGAAGAGCAGTGACAGAACAAGGGGCAATGGTTTTAAATTGGAGGAGATTTAGATTAGATACCAGAAAGAAATTCTTTACTGTGAGGGTGGTGAGACACTGGAACAGGTTGCCCAGGGAGGTTGTGGATGCCCCATCCCTGGAAGTGTTCAAGGCCAGGCTGGATGGGGCTTTGAGCGACCTGGTCTGGTGGGAGGTGTCCCTGCCCAGGGCAGGGGTTGGAACTCAATGATCTTTAAGGTCCCTTCCAACTCTAACCGTTCTATGATTCTAATTGCACAAAAAATAAAAATCCATTCATAAACGTTGTGGGGTCTCCTGCTCTTTTTATTCAGTATGACTTACTAAAACTACATAAATACCTCAGTGAAATTAAAAACGGGCACCGTCTGCCTCCCCTTCACCTCCCTGAATTCTTTCTTCCCATAAAACTGAGTACTAGACATGATTCTGCTTTTTTTTATATATAAAAAGAATGCCTGTAAATTATACTGTACTAATTAGAAACAAAATAGGGACCACAAGCCATTTCTAACAAATTTTACCGATGCTGCTCCAATATAGTTAGAATATAACATTCCCTATCCCTACTACTTTGAAAATTTTACTGCCACACAACCCTGACAAAACAAAATTGTCTCACTGCTACTTTATCCAGCCTTCAAACACAGGCTTTAGAGAGGGCAGTTGAATATTACAGTCTTTGTTTTGGCAAAGCACCATAAATCACATCTGTTCAAGTATAGCACTGTGAAACAATGTATCCTAAGCACTAGCAACCCCAAAACATAAACAATGTTTTGAAGCAAGAAAGAATAAAACCAGTCCTATTGCTATTTGTCTCTGCTTTCTTTTTCTTGATTCAGCATTATTTACAGATAAGCTACAAACAATACTGAGATGAGAAAAAGGAACCCGAACTAACAAAGAATATGACAGTAAACAGCTTATCAGCAATAGTTGTACCCCCTCCCTGCCTCATTCAAGTTAAAGGAGGTCTAGCATACAGAGCATGCTGGAAAAATACTTTCTAAAGATTTGAGGCACACTGGAGAAGAATACAACAGTTACCAAAGTGCACAGAGGGGCAGAAGGATATGAACAGTCATTATCTGTGCAACTCAGCTGAAGAAAGCTACTCCAAAGTACGCAGTGAGAAGAGGCAGGACTGCAAAGTAAGCTCTCAACAGACCCTTCTGTCCCATCTTTCCCGGATCACCCAACAGCCCAGTGCAGCGACTGAGAGTGCCGTCAAGAATAATGCAGCACAGCTTTTTGGGTCAAGCTGTTTTCCTCCTATAGGATATGTATTCAAATTTGGAACAGACAGAAAATAAATATGCTAGAAGGTAACTGTAACATTTATCTATCGATATCTCAGACTTGGAGGATGCAATCCTATGAGTAGTTTTCAGTACAGTTGTTTTTTTTTAACTTCTGCTGAAATGAAGGACCTCTACTACATAATTGGGTCTTGCTGTTCCCCCAAAGCAGTCACTTCAAGAAGTTTGAATTCTAAACCACTAGTATTTATATAAATAAGAATTGCCTTTTAGAGTATAAAGTTGTCAAAATGATAGATTTACAAAACATTACTTCAGGAATATATTTGATTTACATAATTTTCCCATATATTCCTATAATCACCAACATTGGTTTTCTTAGAGAAGCAACTCTTGTTCTATGCTGTCGTACAGTCTTGGAAGGACACAGATGCAAACCACTGATGCACTTTCTGTGCTAATTTTTTTATGGAAAGTTAGAGAGGATGATTGTTCTTTTACATAATTTTTATTTCAATTATTCAACTACCAGATCAGCAGGATACTTTCAGCGCTAATGAATGTAGTGACAATTTCAAAGCAGGCAAATTGCTGACAGATGCTGTACCAGTTTCGTCTTCAAATTCTGTCCACGCACTTCAGTTCTGATCTGCATTATCTATCTTATTCTTGACCTGGAATTGCTGACCAGGGCTGCTGATTTCACAAACTGAGCCTAATAACTGAGTAATGCCAACCGGGCAAGTACTTTTTCTCCACAGTAAATTGGCAGAAGTAAGAAGAAAGTTTAGGATATCTTGGTACACAACTGAAATTGTGCTGTGTCGGCGTCCATCTGCCACTGGGATAGCTCAGAGAAAAAACAAAAAAGCCTGGAACACCAAGCAAATCCTGTTAAATCAGAAAGATGTATTAGCCACCAAGCCTGCCAGGACATTATCTCAGAACCAAGCTATAGACAAAGGTCACAAAAGTGGTAATGAGGTTGGCCCGAAACAATGTTGAGCAAGGAAGACTGCAAGACTGTAATTTCGACAATGTTAGATCAGATAGTAAAGGCCTTACATAAGCTGTTTTAAAAGCATTGTCAGAACCATGAATTCAGGCTGGGTTTTTCTTCAAATAATTATTTTTGTAAATATCTATAAACACTCATGCATTTGTCATAATTTACCAAAGTGGTAATCATCACTGCTGTTTTAGCTTTTATGAAATCTATTAAATGCAATTTTGATTATAATGATACACAAGACATGGAAGTGTATCTATGTACAGGCACAGGTCTAAACTTCTGAAACCCAGTCCTAATTAAATTTCTTGCCTGCAAAACTACTATGTGTACTCTACCTCTCTACTCCTCCCCAATTCTCAGTGCTCTGCATTCCATTTTAGCTACCAGTTTACTTCCTTTGGTATTTCCTGGGGCTTACAGGGAAGATGAAAGAAACACGTTCCTCTCTTTCAATGTTTGTATTGGTTCACAATTGCAGAAGAAAGAAATTGGTAACCAATTCTTGTATGTTTTTGGAGAACGTGTCCCGTTTTGGGCCCCTTACCACAAAAAAGACTGAGGTACTGGACTTAATTTTCCATTTAAAATTTTAATTAAATCCCCAAATTTTATATATTTGAACTCAGCCTTTGGGGATATACATTCTTCATGAGTTTCTTCAGTTATAGTCATACTGTCAAACAGGACAGAGGGACAGACAAAATGGTAGTTGGATCTAGTATGCTGATAGCCTTGGATATAAAGTTCATACCTTCTTTTTCCCTTTGAGTAGGTAGGTATGAGGTATCAGATGTTGAGAATAAAGTCTTGCAACAATGAGAAAATAGGGTTTACTGGTTACAACCACTATTCAAAATTTCAGCATGAAAGTATCTGAAGCTTGATTCAGCTTTTGCTAAGCAGTGTGTCTCCTCACGAGTGGCCTACTGATATCAGGTTAAGAATGCCTTAACCAGGTCTTAAAGGTGAAGTTCAACACTTTGCAAAATATCAGTATAAATCCCATGCATCAGATGGAGTTTACATAGAATTTAAGAGGCATGTAACTCTTGTGTCAACTTCCTGCTCAGGGATCAATTTTGCCTTAACATACAAAGCAAACTACAGTGAAAGAAAGGTTACTGCATAGTATTTAAAAGGAAATATGACATTCAGGAAAAAAGTAAATATCATCATAATCTCTATAGTCTTCACCTCCTCACTAAACTAAAAATTAATAGGATGGCTATCAGTTCAGTTCAACTAAAATGAATAGGATGGCTATTAGTTTAGTTAAGAGGAGTCTATAATATATGCAAAACAGGTACACAATTACACTTATTTTTATATGAGATCCAACTTTTCTACAGAAATAAGTTCCAAATGCTATCCCAGATCATATACTTCTTTTCTTTGTTGTAAATAGAAAAAAAAGAAAAAGAAGAAAAGAAATATTTTAGAACAATCTTACTGCCAACTCCCCTTCCAAAGACAGCAAGCCACTAGGGTCTTTGGGTGCCAGAAACAACCGTTAAGACTTGTGACATTTTTCCATTGCTCAGACTAACAACATGAAGCGAAGGCAAGGAATCAATCAGCTGATGAGCTACCTTAAATTACATGAAACTCATTACTGAGTTAACACTAGTTGGGTTTTGGTTTATGTATAGAAAAAAATATATAAAATTAATGTTTGGATATATGTGAAGGAGAAGAAATGCAGATTCTGTTATATTTGTGCAGTTTTGCAATGTAGCTGTGATATTTACCAAGCAAGTTTCGTGCATCACACTTGAAGTGGCATCTGACCTGTGTTACCTCATTGCTTCTCATTAAACAATACATTGAGTTTTTAAAAATTTGATGTTTAAAAGAGTATCAAGATTGATTTACATTTTAGCATTGAAATAAAAGCTTAAGGTTCTTAACAGAATTTAGTGTCTGCTAATAAACCAGACAAATAATACATTCAAAAGTATTTTCAGGAATAGGAGAGACACTAGACCAATCTCGCACTATATTTAGATCTGTCTTGAAAATGCGAGTCCTTTTTGCCACAATGAACTTCTATAGATAATAACTTGATATAATCTAAAGCTAATTTCTGGGATGTATGTAGATCATAAATGGTTTGCTTGCTGGATTTGACATGCACCACCAGGCGTTCTACAGATTTTGATTTTTTATTTAAAATTTTGAGGACATTTGAATTCATACGTGTGCTCCTCCTCTTATTTCAGAGGGTTGGTTTGTTTTTAAACTCATTTCAGTGTGTTTTCAAGCAAGCTGATGTGCATTAACGTGTATATTTATTTCAAGTTAAATTATATGCTGCAAAATACACGGCACATTTTGGATTCTTCTGTCCTCATTTTATTTTGATGGATATCTAGTTTGACTGACAATTTGTGCATGGTATCTAACAAATTCCTGCATTGACTTTTGACCACTAATATAAGTATGCACCAAACCGACTCAAGCTTTTTCACCAATGGAGGCAAAATTCAGTACTGCGAGTACAGAAATGAGGAACAAAGAGCAAGGGGAGGAATTAGCGGCCAGGGCTGTCTCCTGCACTGCCATATACCTGGTCCTGCTGTTCACCATTTCCTGGGGATACAGAACTATCGCTCCACCCACCCCTTGATTCCTGCAGCTACATAACCCCATAAAAGAAGGCAGCTTTCTTTTTGGTTTTTACTCTAAGTTAAAAACCCTTAATTCTGCAGTTATGGATATCATATTTGCCCCAAAATTTTAGTATAAATTCATTTTGGGTTTACAATCCCATTCATACCCATCACGACCCCAAAGCTGAGAATAACTGGCAAAAGAGTTCTAGCTGATATTTTCATTATAAGGTTGGCTCATTCAGAACCTGTTAGAAGCAACAGGTCAATTCTGGGCTCTGTGTGTGTCTTCTAAAGAACAGATATATATATATATAAAATGTATTCATTTTCCTTGAAGCAGCAAAGAGAGCACACTTCAATGTACATATATACTCTCACCAGCTGGGACAAAGAGATAGCATGGGCAAGAGCTCAGAGTAGCAGGACTAGAAACAGGAATTATTTGCCAAGTTCCTTTGATCTTCACAAAGATTTTCAAGATGGCTTCCTTGTCTCACCCTACTCATGCATAAAACAGGAAAAATTACTCATTGCCTAATCCATCACAATATTTTAAGACTAATAAGATGCCTAAGTGTCAATTTTTGCATTCAGGTAGGTACATACAACCGGTCTTAATTTTGCTTTAGTATAAATAGAGAAATTAGACTTTCACTATGAAATCAAGAGCAGAAGTTTCATTTAGCTGCTGAATCCTTCTCATACTTAATGTAAAAATGTAAAAAAGATCAGTCGTCCCCTCCCTATTATTACCTCCAGCAAATTTTTAATCTGAACAGTGTTAGCATAAAATTATCAGCAGAGTATAGGTTAGAACGTTCAAATCATTAGATTTATTTTTACTCGAAGGAAAATTGGAATATAGTAAGAAAAAAAATATACATGACTTAAATCATGCTATTACCATCCAAGATGATATTGGGCCAGAGTGGAGAATGAAGTGAAGCTGGCTGCCCAAGAGATTTTAAGCTACCTCAATAACTATTTTAAATCACTTCACTACTGTTATGAAAAATAAGTTGTTTTTTACTTGGGTAGAAGTGAGTGATATCTGTGCGCTGTTCTGAGGAACTCACTGTAACTGTTCAGGACAGCAGTAGATACTAGGTTTAAAATCCTGATTTAGAAGAGAAAGCAGTCTGCTCTGATTTCTCATCTCTTTAGGACACCACAGCCCTGTAAGAAAGGTGTTTACTCAAAATTAGAAATCCCTAAATCTTCTTTTGCTTGTAAGGTATTCTACAACCCACATTACCATCTTCCACTTCGAACAGTTGGCTAATTCATTAGTTCCAGAGGCAGAGATTCTTATACAGTTTACCTCATAAGTAAGATGCATCCTAGTTACTCAATATCCAGTTCAGCTGAATAACTCTGTTCAGAAGAGATACAGAAATAAGAAAGAAAAGGCATATAAAGGCATGCTCTGAGCAGGCTCTCTAATTTTGCAAGACTTCATGCAAATACTTACCAAAAAAAAAAAAAAATAATCCTTTTTCACATTTACGTAGTTATTTTTATTTTATACTTTATTTCTCAGGACTAACACAGCCCATTTTCTTTCGGAAGAATTAATAAATCCCTTTGTAAGGGATGACTCCCTCCTCTGTTAATCTCCTCTAGTCATATCACCCTTCTTTTGACACAGCGTTTGCCAGCAGTAGGAGAAAACTATTATTTGATTTAGCTCATCTTGATGCTATGCCGTAGCTAGGCTCTTCGCCCTCTCTGTCAGCTCGTTCTGGCAATGAACTCTCCTTCTCCTAGATGTTATAGCAGTGGAATCATATACTCCTTTGTCATACATCATTAGCTGAGATGCTTCCTGTCAGGAGCACTGAGCTGTTATTGCCCAGAGGTTCCTACACTTGACAGGAAAAGGCAGTGCTGAAGGTAGAATGTTTGTGAGCTGGAGCAACGCTGGAGGGCAACTGGGCTCATTACTTACTTCTCCATCTGGAAACAGCATATTTATTGTTATGAGACCTTATCTCCACCAGGGCACCTTATTTCTGAGATTATCAATATACTCAGTGTAAAGTCAGCTGCTCATTTAATTCTCAGCCTGCCAAATCCACGTACTGAAATTTTATTGACTGCGCAAAATCAGCTGCTTTGACTAGTTGTGATTGTTTCTGGTTTTAGCTAATAGAACGGAATGATTTAAAAGCCCCAAGTTTTCAGGTGTTTTTTTTTCCCCTGTATAAAATGGCCAAACTGTTTTAAAGCTTAATAAGGTAAGGAACACTTCGCAACACGCATACTATGTTCCCATAGGCAGGTCAAAAAAGCTCTTCTTTACTGTTCAATGAATGTAGTTAGGAATCCAGTCTGCAAACACAACTACATTAGCCAGAAATAAGCCATATGGTTTCTAAAGGGTATTTTAAAATATTATTGAAATTATTACTTTGTCTGTTTCTTTAAATGCACACACACAATAACAGGATTTAAAAATCTCTATCATCCGCTGTTGTTTGTCCTCAGATTATTTACTCTATAATTTCTGAATTTCCCCAGCCAGTGGTTTGGCAGCAGAGGGTTTTATCTCTGTTAAAGGACAGGCGACATTCCTACAATTAACAATGCTACAGAAAAAGTTTCTACCTATTCTGTACTTTAAATAATGAAGTTTTTCCTTTCATCTAGTAACGAGAAGCACTGGGATCATTGCCAAATGTGTGTTTCTTGGATACCAGGCGAAATCTTCCTCTGTCTTCATTTAATTCTTTAGTTCTGTTTTCTGAATTCAGCTGGAGGCTCCACAATATATTTATTCAGAGTTTATAGAATTGCAAAATGGAAGAGGTTGTCTTCATCAACTCTTACCAATGAGACCAGTAGGAAAACAGAAAACTTTATTTGGGGCATTCAAGTGTGAAATGATTTTCTGATTAACTATTCCATGTAAAAATTACCTAAGTAACATAAAAGGAGGCTAGGAGATACAGGCCTCTTCATAAAGTTATTTCTTGTTCCCTAGAAGATAATCTCTACACTTATTAGAAGAGTGAGGTTTTCCCTCCTGTTTCCTCGACGATAGATCAGGAAGTGAAGAAATCCCTTAACAGGCAAAGCTGTGTTTTCTAGTAAAAGACAATGTAGGGTGTCACAAGTCCTAACTATGTTTATGAGATAGTCACAAGAGATGGTTACACTTGAAATTAAATGAAGCAGAGAAGTAGCTCTGGCTGCCACTCTCCATGCCACAGCACTTACCTAAACTTTCCTTTTACTTCAAGAAGTACAGCAAACAAAAGTCAGCCTCTGATTTCTATGTCTGCCAAATACAAATCTTTTTTCCTCCCTTTCAGCTGTTACCTATAGTTTTCAAATTGTATTATTTTCCCTTTTTAAAAAGCATGACCTTATTCTTACTTATTACTTTTAACAGCTCCAAAGTGGAAGCATTGGGTCATATTTAAACAGGTTTCCTGCATAGTACAATATAACCAACTGCAAGAGCTGTCTGACCAGGCTATATGGAGCAGAGTTTGCTCAAACTGACACTTTATTGAATTTACAGAAATCCCACTAAGCTCTCTATAATTACCAAAATTATTCACAATTTAATTTACTGTCAGTTTAGTAGATTGTGTTCCTAAGCATTTATTTTCAAGTTACTATGGAAACAACTCAACATCCTAATATTTGTCATAACTGACAGACAATTTCAGGTGAGTAATTTTCACGCAAACTGTTTAGCTTGACAAAGTGAAGTTTGGGGGGATTTGTTCGTTTCTGTTGTTTTAAGAGAACTTTGAGGTCAGGGTCACGTCCCAGGCTCGTAGGGGCGGGAGTGCGCTGATTTCCCAAGCAAGAGCGCCCTCTGGCGGCAGGCGGGGCGGCCCGGGGACGGCGGAGCGGAGGCCGGGGCGAGCTGACGGCACACACCGGCTGGTCCCTTCCTCCCTTACCTACTGCCATGCTCCCGCCGGTCAGTCACAAGAACACAGGCACAGAGGGGAAAATAACTCCTTTAGCCACAGGAGACATGAATTAAGAGGGACAAAATAGTAAGCAGAAGATAAGGGAGTTCATAACCTCAAGGCAACTGAATTCAATTCCGAGAAGGGCAGTAGTATCCCAACTGTCACAAACCATACAGTATTTAAAAAAAACCCAACAAGAAAAAAAACCCACTTACTTAGATTTGGAAAAGTGCCACATTTTAAATACCAGGCTTTTCTCCCCTTTGTTTCAAGATTTGCTGATAAAAATGAGAAATGAACAAGAATGTTCTTTGAGATGCATACTTCAGCTTTATTCAGAGATGAAGTTTGCCCACTTCATCTTGCTTTAGGGGAATTAGTTTCCTCGCTGATAGAAATAATAGATTTCAAGGTTCAGACGTTTATCTGAAGATATCCAGATGAACCACAATAATTGTTCTTTTACTAGGATGACTGCTTCTCCAATAACCAAGGCAGAACAAGAAGACTTCTGCAACACAGAAAGGCCACCTTATGCTATTTTCAGCAGTACATTATCTGATTTTCTGACACACTACTAAGAACATGCACATTCCTCAACACAAAGACAATTTCCCTCTGCTTAACCTCCACACAGCAAATTTCTGAGATCCAGAAAAAAGTTTTCCTGCTTCAACAAGCAGCGAGCGACACAAGTTAAAGTCCTTTACCACAGATTCATACCTCTCATAAAGGGAGCCACTGGCATGTAATGTCACAAAAGCATGTCACCTGATGATGGCAGTCATTTTGGCCCATGAGCTTAAAGAACTGTTCTTAGCTTTAATCAGAGATGGTTAGAAAGCATTGCAGGAAGAACTCTGGCCTTGAGAACAGCCTACCTTTCTCAAGCCTCAGGCCTCTAGTAGACAAGAGGTATTTTATATTCTCCAGTTCAACAGGGTTCAGACACAAAAAAACCTGGCTGCAGGTACTTGTTAACAGACAGCTACGCCAGAGGAAACTGAGCCAGGATCGTGGTGGAAACTTGCAGGGGGCTGTAATGGGTATCTACTTGCCCTAAGCATTTCTCCATACTTTCTCTCCCCATTTCCTTCACAGGGATCAGATGCAAAATTCCCTTATTCCTTACAGACATGAGATAAGGAAGGAAAAAAAAAGGAAAAAATCCCCCCTTGCTGATATGCTGAGTTGCATGATCAATATAATACAGGTTATTTAAGTGACATTTAAAAGCTAGGAAAGTTGCACAAATGAAAAAGCCAGGCCCCCTTGGCAGTCCTCTTTTGCCTGGACTTGTGTTTCATTTGCAATTCACATTTCAGCTTGAGACACTACACTTATCTCATGAAAGAGATCACTACTTTGCTCTATTAAAGCACTAACCAAAACACATAATTGGGGCGAGGTCTTTAGAGCAGCAGCTTAATACCACAAATAGTCTTAGATGAGAATGAGAGAAGCTAGCATTTACTTCAGGGCAAGTTTGATTAGATGATCTTAAATCTCTCAATCTTCTACATGAACCATGTGACCAAGTTGTCAGAACCATCTTTGAGGACCATAAGTCTGAAAATCTCAAGTATTACCATTTCTCACAAACTACTTCATTTTTTTTTTTATTCAGGCATTTTTTCCCCACTTCAATTACAAAAAAGGTCATTAAATAACACAGAGGAGACTCTTATTTCCTCACCTTTTCCCCTTCCCAAATATCTCATAAGAAGTCAGAAATGAGTCATTATTCATGTAGAGCATGGTGACAAGTTAACACAGTTCTTTTTCACACTCTCCCAGACTACAAAAGTAAGAGATACATGAATAAACAACTTCTGCTTTAATACTAGAGAGGATCTGCAAGACAATTTTAATATTTCTCTCCACTAAGTCACATATTGTTCCTGAAGGCCAAAGAGTTTGTTGGTAGCTGAACATCTCATACTTTCAGATACTCTGTCCACATTATTAATTCAGTGACACATAAAAAGCTATTCCCATTTTAACTTGTTATTCAAACATGTTTGAAATTGGCAAAGCTTAGACAGATATTTGGTAAAGCTCCAGACTTCCACTTCTGTTGAAATCAACAGTAAAACTAAGATCAACTGGAGTGAGACTGAAGCTAAAGTTGTAAAGTAACCTTTAGAACTAAACCAAATAATGTTATAGATATTGGTGGGCGGTTAAACAAACTCATAAAAATCTATATATGAGGATAGACTTGCCCTTTTGTGCAAAGCTGTGAAATAGCACTCTTAAATTTGTCAAGAAATACTGCCCCAGCTTGTAAAATTTTTTCATTCTGGAAAGCTCCAAATGTGACAATTCTCTGCATTGATCTAAACACAAAGATATCTATCTTGTACATAAAACTTATCAGATGATCTCTCTCCAAATTAACACATAACTCTAGACATCAAAATTTTGGCTATATAAAGGAAGAAAGGAAATGCAGGTACTTTCATAGCTTAAGGTGAAGCAGTCTTTGCACTCATGGAAATAAATGTAGTGAAATATTTAATGTAAACTATTTTGAGACAAAATATAACTGGAGACACCATGTACAATTGAAAATATTTACAAAAAGCTGATATCTAAAAGTTTCTAATAAGTTCCTTATGCATTTCCTGAACACTGACTATAAAAGTGTTGATCTAACAATTATTTGACTTCTGGTTGTAATAAAATTGATTACAAATATAAGCTTAAAGCATAGAGGAAATGGTCAGTCACAAGCCATTGTCAAGCTAGAATTCAGTAACAGCTTTCAGAAGTGCGTTTACCTTGTTCAAGGACAAGATTCTGTCAAAAGCTGGACTTTCTTAAAAGAAGCCAGTGACTAATGAATTATTGGTAAACTAATGAACAGTTGTGGTTTCTTCTATAGAATAAATAAGCTACTGAGCAAATATCTGATTGCTTCTACAGAATACTTTCATTGCATTTAATACATGTCCTAGCCTCAAAATATTATAAAGAGCTAGTTACCTGCACCTTTGCCACCTCCTTTCTTCTAAAGAGAGTATACAGTCTTGTAGATGGACACATTCAGAGGCAGCGTATTACCTTAAGAAGCCTTTTTTTTCCTAAAGCATTCTTAAAACCATGTATCTTCATCCCCCGATTTCTATTCTGCCTTCCTTCCCCAACCCATGTAAGTACTTCCTTCTCCAGCATACCTACACACATACACACACTCACTCTCTTCCCTTCAAAATCCCTGTAATGGCATAAGGTAGATGTGATAATGTAAAGAAGGCTTCTGCACACTATCCCAAGTTCTGTGGCTCAGAAGCCAGGCATTATTTTCTGTATTTTAACTGCATCTGGAACGAATTAAATCCCATATGACTGCTTAGGGATTATCTAAGGATGATTCTCAGAAATAAGTCTTCTTTTCTAAGTAAACATGAAACAACTGCTGTTTGTCCCCAGTTATCTTCCCTGCAATGGTTTCTTTCATCATTGCTTAAACTTTTGTGCAGTCTGTTCAGCTCTACCTAGCTACAACTCTTCAGTTCTTACCTTCTGGCCCTAGGTGTCAAGGGACCAGCGTATATGGTAACAGTTGCAACATACTTCAGGAAAAACATAAATAGATACAGGGGTATAACAACAGTATCTTTACATGTACACAAGAAAGTGTCCTTGTTACTCTCCTTTGAAATGAAGCTGTTTGTTGAGAACAGGCCTTCAATTAAAGAATAGACACAACACAAAGAAGTAAAAGTGTATTTTTCTTCACAGAGAATGTTCACACCTATTACAGAAAAAAAGGCCTAATAGGACAGATTGTTAAAAGCATATAGTTCAAGAATATGTAAGCTTTAGTTGCATCCAAATTTTAAGCATGAAGTTATAACACCTGTGTAAATCTATTTGTATACAGAGATTATGGTTTTGCATATGTTTTACAAAATGTAGTCTTTATCTTAAGAATGCCTTTGGTTCCCACTCCATGCAAAATTAAGGGCAAAAGTCTACACAACCAGCAGGACTTCTGAATAATGCACATAAGGAGTTCTCAGAGTACAAGTGAACTTGCATTGTTAGTAAAATTAAAAGATCAGATACTTACAGCTCAGGCACTCATTTTGTATGGAATACCACTGGACTTTCTGCACACTGGAAAAAATAAAATTCTTATATAAAAATGTTGAAGGAAAAGGTAACCCATATTACAAAATATGATAACTAAAAAGAACAATGTTGGGAAGGTGACTTCACACCATGTCAACGGTCTTACTCCCACCTCAGCTGTTACATGCACTATACATCCCAATAAAGTGAAACACTTTTTCTAAAGACAAACTTGATTAAAAACATTTTGTCTAGTATGATTCCCAGAAACACTGAGATCTTTACATTATAAAAAAGAAGGAAGTTGGACCTCATTCAGGAATTTAAATAATAGAGAGACCACAACAGGGCTGGTTGATTTTTTTTTCCTTTTCCTCCAAAATTGTACTGGAGCAAAGGTGTTTTAGTTTTGGTGGGTTTTGGTTAGTTGGTTGTGGTGGTTTTTTATACAAGTGATGGTTTTAAAATTTATAAATTATTTTGTCAAAAATTAAGTGTATATTTGAGTTCTGAATAAGATTTTTTTACTATCCACTCCTTGCTCTCTTTGCCAGTTAACTATGTGGCATTTGTCTCTCACTGGACAATCTAAACTAGAAAAAGGTTCCCACAAACAAAAAATGAAAACTTCCCACAAACATTCTTAAGTCTTAAATGAATCTCTTTAAAAGGTATTGAGAAAAAAATTCTAAACAACCACTTCTTTTTGATTCAAAGCTAAAGCTTTGATTACTTATCCAAACTAACTTTCACAACACCTTTCCTTACTATTGACATTCATATAACATACTTATATCAGGCTCCTATTGCAATAAGCTCTGCAGTCCAGAAAAATCTCCCCAAAGTTTTAGCACATGAGGAAGAAGAGACAAGAAAAGTCAGGCAAATACACAAGATAATGAAACTGCCAAATAATAACAAACATTATGTTTAGAACAAAGAGCTGGAATCCTAGTGTGTTAAATGCTTACCCAGTGTTAAGACACAGGCACAGTGGCAAATATACAGTTTATTCTAAGACATTGCTTACTACAATGCTTACAAACTATATGGGTTCCAAGTAGCTGCAACTCAAATGGAGAAGGAAACCTCTTGCAATGTCAATTTTTCAATACATACACACACACTTTTTTTTCTTTACTCATCCAGCTCTCCCTATAGGATAAAATAACAATCCTTTCCAGCTTTCTCCCGAGCTTTGAAAAAAAGGGCTTTCCATCTTGCTAAAGACCATTACAAATTCAGCCTGATAATCTTAGTACTTCATAGCTTTAGCTCAGAAACTGTTTGCCAAACTAGTGTTGAAACTTTCATTTTATCTTGCTCTGGCTCACAGAAGAAGGTACCTGACCAAGAGTTTATTGGGAAAAGACAAAGTTAATGAATCTTCTTTGTTTATTTTTCTGATCCCCTCCCAATCTTCAAAAAAGTCTATACATAACACTGAACACCATTTGTTTGTCACATAGAAATCTCTTTCAGGGAGGAGGAAATTAAAGAACCCCCCTTCCCTTCACCCACGTTGCTAACATGAGACCTGCTGGGAGCTCTGTGATCTTTGACATGAGCCTATATGCAGGCAAAAAAGCAGGATAATTTCCGAGTAACAAAAAAACAAAACACCACACACAAACCCCCCCAAACATAAATCCAAACTCAGAACTCTCCACTTGTAAGAAAAAAAAAAAAGAAAAAAAAAGATTTGCCACATACCCTACAGACAGAAAAATCTAGTAGAGCCCAACTGCCTGGCTAACTTGGCACTTAAAAGCGTGGAACTCCTAAGTTGTTCTTCTTGCTAACTCAGAAGGATAATCCCTTGAACTATCTCCCTCCCTCTTAACAGATTCTTCCAGTACAGTCTTCTGAGCTTGTTGTGACACTTCCTGCCAACATTCCCCTCTTTGCTGATGTCTACTTTCATTTTGTAACGAAAAAAACACATAGCACTTAAATGTTTATATATATAAAAGAAAAAAAAATAAAAATAAGTATCTAATATTCTGATTTTCTATCTGTTATTCAGCTATGCTTGATTAGGTTTGCCTGCTAGGTTTGCAGGCAAACGACAGATCAATGACTAGGTTTTGCCATGAGATTCAGTTAACTGAACAAGACATGGAAAACCACTGGACATGACAAAAAATTGTCACTAGGAATTACAAATAGAACCATGAGACAGTGAGAAAAATTCCAGAGAGTGCTGTCAGAGTGGCTGGATCCCACAGGTGCTTAAGGGTGAGTTACAAAAATTGCCATACGTCAGAGATAATTGGAAGGGATTACTATGGACCTCCTTTAGGGAGTAAAGTCATGCAAGGCCAACAGCACCTAGGTAACCATATCAGTAATACCATATAAGGCTGAGATTATTTAAGTAACAGTATCTAAGTAACCCAGTCTGAGTACGGATGTAGCAAAACTGGGACCAATGGGGAATAAGTAATTAGGGGTGTGTTGTTTATTTGGGAGGAGACTGGGATGGAAAAACAGACATGTAAGGACAGGAAAAACAAGAGCCAGGAAAGGGCAAAAGGAGTAAAGTATGCAATGCGTATTACTGGTGCTGCACAGAGGTACCTGTCAGGCAGCCCTGGGTTTCATCATCGCAGCTGGGGCCAGGAAAATACACCAAACCTGCTGTTCTGACCATATCACAAAACTCAAGCCTGCTGCCCTGGTCAGGAAAACTGGGGTAGTGACAGGCATCGTGCTCTTCCTGACCAGCAAGGGAACAGCCGGCTCTCACAAAAGTCCTGGTTGTTGTGCCTTCTACGCCTGCCAGCACAGGCAGCTGCCTGCTCCCCAGCAGGCTCTTCAGCTAGGGAATCTTAAAATTCTCTGCAAGTTTCAGGTTCTTGCTTTGTTCTTTACTAGCTTCCTTTCTTTCCATAGTTGAAAAGTTCTAGAAATCAGACAGTGTGCACAATATGCCAACTGCCTTATCTGATGCAAGCTGATACCAAAAAGGTTCAAAGCAATGGCTCTGTATTTTTTTTTATTTTTTTTAAACAGTGTAACTGCATTCCTCGTCAGGAGTATTTAAACAGAACACTGTTTTTAATTTAAATTTGATTGTATAGTGTTAGATTGAAGCAGGAGTCGGCAATTCCTGCTCATATTTTCATGTGAAGACCATGTTAAACATATAAAACACCTTGATAAATAAACTTGAAGGAAGGGGGTTTGTTTTTCTTTTGCAGTAACTTGAAACTGATCTCTTCCTGATTCTCCAGTGATAAACATAATCAATGCTTATTTGGTTTCTACGGAAGCATTGTAAAAATATTTTTAAAAATTACATTTGTTTCATGTAAAGAATGCAAAAAAAAAAGGGTGTGAAACAAGAACTGAATTTGAATGATCTCCTTTTAATGCCTGTGTAAGGCCAAAAGAATACCTTGAAGAGCTGAGAATTGTGCAGTCCATTTAAACAAAAGAAACAAACCAACCTTCATATAGCAACTACTTTTTATCACATTGTGTGATAATAACAACATTAGAAACTAAATGAAAAAGCCCTTATCTGGAGGAGGAGGAGGAAAATAATTACAAAAATGGAAAAGGACATACAAACTAAACACAGACAATATGCAAGTGAAAAAAGTGGGGGAGGACACCACATTTCAGCTGCCTGCCTAACACGTTCTGGTTGTACAACTCACACGTTGATGGTAAAAGCAATACACAGGGAGAGGAAACTCTACCTTACTATTCATCTGCATTTTAATTTAATAAAAAGGTAATCATCCAAGCTTGTGAATCTTTAGCTCCACTTGAAAATCATAAAATACGAAGTTTCATCCTAGAGGAGCTTTCTTATTATTTATTGCATGGTTTGGTTGTACGAGACGTAAAACAGGCCTGTTAGTTTTGGCAAGGGAGAAGAAAGTATACAAACACCACTTCTAAACCGCCTTCTTAGCTTGGACTCAAGCTGGTACACCAAGTTCACCTTCCATTCCTACTATCCATAAATCTGCTGGCTCACATTCTGGTTTGAGCCACAAAACAAGCGACTCGGCTCACAGAACAGGTAAGTCTGGGCTGAATGATAGTTTTGGTGAACTTCATCCCTACAGGCATAGATACGAATGGCACCCCACTGGTTTGAGCCGGCTCACCTTCTCAGATCTTTAGATTTATTTATTTTTTAAATGTAAAGACACATATAAATTACATCCTATGGTATTTTAAATACTGCTTATATCAGTCCTGTTGATTTTGCTTAACTCCTAAAATTACAAGCCTGACTTGTAGGGCAACAAAGGGCTCCTCCACACACTCCTAACTTCTCTTCCTATCTAAAAAGAAAATCCTGTATCTAAAAAAAAAGAAAATCCCCACTTCTCTAGAAACATAACAATCTATAAGTGCACACAATCCAAAAGAGTCAAGCCAGGTAAGCAGGCCAGACAGCTCTTAGAATAGCTGAATTCAGCCTTTACAAAATAAAAGATGAAACCAAGTAGTGCAAAATGCAGGCAAAATAAATTGTGAAGCCTGATTAACTTCAGCCACATATGTTAAACCATACAGTTACCAAAAGCTGTACACACAGCCTCCAAAAATACCAAAGAAACATACCTTTCCTTATGAAGGTGGGGGTATTTGGGGGTTTAGTTTTCAGGGGTTTTTGCACATTTCTGATTCAGACTAGTAATTATGGCTCATAGGACTGTCTTTCCAATAGCTGTTCCCTACCCTGGCACTGTTTTTCTCCCTCCAAACCTAGTCTCCATTTTCCTTTGAAGCTCTTGATTGTTGCCACACCTGCAACACCAGAGGCAGATATTACCATCATCTCCT